>WURS02219761.1:0-20007 GCA_011762765.2 Rhinocypha anisoptera | reverse complement strand
CCCCCCTCCGTCACCCCTTATCCTTTCTCTCAACCTCCCACCCCTCACTCCCAGCATTAGCAAAGCGCGTAATTTAACCAGGTATGCCTGTTCCATGCGTCGCTTCAGCGAGGCAATATTTCACCTGGGAACTGCAATAGCCAATTTGGGTTATTTGATTAATCTCCTTCGCGACACTTGCTGTGGGCGAAGTTTTGTATCTTACATCAACCGAGAGACGGTAACGAATTCCTTCATTAAGCCTCCTCTATCAGTGGCTGCAAACCCTTTGGGTTATTCATTTTGGAAAGTTAGTTCCTTTCTAGATCTCGTGAACGGTGCCGGAAAATATGCTTCTTTACAAGCGCATAAACCAAACAATTCGTGCTTGTAAAAAATAGTTACGTGCGCAATAAATTCTGCAAAATTAAGGTACGTCCATGATTCAAATAAATGTATGTATATCGTTCTTTTCCACAGAAAACACAAAAAAATACGGTATACATTTATTTCATTCGCGTATGGGCCTAACTTTCACGAAGTGAAACCTGAGATCGTAAAATTTATTAAATTTAAAGGATCCTAACCTCTTATTTAAATGGTTGTTTGTCAATGTACCAATATTTAGAAAACAAACTCCCAAGTGATTCAAATCTATTCCGCTGAGCAGCCATAATTGTATCACTGTACCTAGTCTTCGTTTTTAGGGATTGGGAATTGATATAAAACATTTTACCTCGGATTAATGTATTTGAATGGCAATCTAACCTGACCCAAATTAATATCGCCTCTTCCCCCCCCCCTTACTCATCTGCATTATCTTTTCTAACTACAATGGTACGGGTATCTTTTTATTCAAAACTAAATGGGAAACTACTCCGTGTTCAAAGAGTTTCGAAATAATAGAAGGCTCTTGCACTGCGGTTTCTCTGAAACATAACCGAAAAAAATGGAATATCATTAATGAAATTGTCTAAAGAAGCGCAGCCTTTCCCCAGTGCTACGTACTTGTCCTGTGAGGTTAGTTCGCCTTAGAACGTGACTTCGCCTGCCTTCTGCCGGCTCGTATAGATTCGCAACAAACTCCTTTCCTCGTACCTGATGGTGTCTGCATTGTATCCGCACATCTTATTCAACTTAACTATTTTATGTACAACGTTGGATCTTCAAGCAGAAGCACTAATTCTTACTCACTTCATCGCAGATTCCAAGCTCAAATTCACAAAAAAAGTTCTTCTTTCGTGCATTTACAAGGGAGTCCACTCTCTTGAGTGATAATTCCCTGGTGTCCCATTCAAAACTTCGGGTGCAAGAAGAATGATATTTTTATTCCCCGCGCCGGTCATTTCCTATTTCTTACGGTTTCTCCTCTACACTTTTTCGGCCGCTTAAAGTTTATATTAGTTCTATCGATTAGTCATAGGCCAAGTGAAACGGTGCCGTCATCAAAGCACATTTTTCTGCATAATAATGAAATTTCACCATGAAATTTTTTTCCTTCAATTCATGTTTGTACCACTGAAGTTACCATTTTTCCAGGAATCGCTTTTCGAACGATAAAAGTAAATTGTCCTTCATGCGTTTAATAACGTGATTGAATCCTTAATGGTGAAAAATGATAGTATGTTTAAAAGGTTGTAGTAATATTTTATGGCCATATCCTTAGAAATTTGTCAAAATATCGTGTTTTTTTTCTAAAATACTTTTTAGTCAGTTTTTTTTAAACGCTCGTATAAGTTCCTTTAGCGTTTATCAATTTCACTTCGTGAAGATTTCAAAAATCAAAATTTCGTAACATCTAGCAGAATAAAAGGCTTACAGATGATTAACAGGGGATTCCGATTAACATAGGAATACGCTTCGGAAAGGGCTTTACCCTATGGAATGCGGCCAGTGAAAATTTCTAATATTTTACAATTCACATAATAATGTCCAAATTATGACCGGAACAAGAAATCGGCAGGATATTGACCTGTGCGCGATAGCTGGATAGAAAGATTTTCCCAGGATTAGTATCTGGAATCGTGGTGAAAACTTCCACAGAATTATTTCCTAATTAATTCCGGTCCTCATATATTGATACGCGCAATCCGGTGGTTAGTTTTATCTCCTTTCTATTTTTTGCCATCTAGTCAACATTTTAATTTATATACCGGGTAGTTCCTATCAGATTATATTACCCTCTCAAGTTAGAGTTCCTGGTTACAGTTTTAATTTTTGCATCTTCAAAGGGTATTTTGCGTTAGGAAACATTATTATCACAGTGCAATCATTTGTTTGCGCTTTACGGTAATTCCGTCGGAAATCGAATGTTTTCACTTGGTGTTACGCTCGTTTTAATTCCCGATTAAAAGTATTAACTTGTTTTCACAGCATATTTCTTTTTTTATTTTCAGATGAGATTTTTCTTTCTTTTTTGGCCTGAGACAAATTACTTGTCACCTTTTTCCCCCTTGTGTGGATTACCCCGTCTTCCCATGCGTCCACCCTCTCCGTCCTAAGAAAATACGAAATTTTCTTCACCGTTTAGTATCGGGTTGTACATCTCGTGTTGAAAAGTATTTTTTTTTACTTGAATATATCTCCCAGGAGTGACGAAGGATTGAGCGTAATAGTATATTCCAAGTCCTCATTTCTTCACGAATTAAGTCGTTTGTCCTCCTCCCACCTTCCTACTATCTCCCTCTCTCTCTCTCTCTCTCTCCCTCCCTCTCTTTATCTCTCGCTCGAGTCCCCGCTTCACTTCCCTCCTCGCCTCGCTACCTCCCTCCCTCCCTCCCCTCTCCTCCAACGGACCATCCTCTCGTTCTAACCTCAACCCTAATTGCTCACTTGGCTCGACCACAAAGAAGGCACAATTTTCTCGAGCCCGACCTTGTATATTTCCTCGGCGACCCTCCTCCGTCCCGAGCTTCTCTCTCCATTCCTCTAGCGCGCATAAATTCATTCGTAGATAATTTTTCCTGGTTTCAAAAGCCGCGACACCACCTCCCAATTCTTATCTTCCGTGTCTTCTCGGGAACATCCATTTTTCCCCGCTCTGAATCATCGTCCTCCGCATAAACCCCTCTTACAAGAAACCTCTCAGCATCTCCGTCCCGCATCACCACCATCCTCTCTCCCTCCATCCCGTTCCTTGGTTATTCACATTATGGTTTTTCTCGCAGTTCCTCGATAGATAGACACAAACATAATTATAAGACCCATAAAATTTCGTAATTGATTAAGTGCCTGAGGGTGCAAATATTTAAATAGATATTTCGACTTGTAATTCCCTTAAGCTTGGTTCACTCGGAAAGTAGTAATGAAGTCTGTAAAAGAGAATATTTTCTGTAAATTAACTTTCAGTAATCTACCGTCCGCAGCTTATTACTGATTTTATGCTACTATAAGTTAACTTACATTAAATGATAAATTCATATTCCTTCTAAACTTTCTGCTCTTTACCGGAAGTTATCTCGCATAACGAATATAACACCTTCATTTACATTCATTTTCCTTTTCTAATAGGCATGAATTTCACTCGAAAAAATCCTCTCACTGTCTCTCCAAATCCACCACTAATGCACTACCTAATGCTACATAACCTTCGACTTAGGCTTACGTATATATTTTTCTCAAAGACCAAGGCTTGCCAAGACTAGCTTTTAATGTGAGTTTTATCCAATCACTTATTTTCCACCTTCTTATTTGGTTCCTTCCTCTACTCCCTTCCTCTTTCCACTTTCCTCCACTTCTTGTGAAAAACACAGTGCGGGGATTACGCTGTCTACCTACCCTATCATGCACATCCTTAATTAATATTCAACTTAAAATTTCCAATTTTCTAAAACCTTGTTATTTTTATAAATATTTCTGTAACGGTTACGGAGGTCATTTTATGGTCTCAGAAAAGTCTGTAATCTTGGCTGATAGATAACATACCCCTTAGTAATGTGGAAATATGACAGTCTTTATGAGTTTACCCAAAAACTTTTAATTCCTAATTCAACCATTTATAATGCTTCTTTTCTCTGAATACAAGTTAAAACACAGAGTTGAAAATGGACAGCCGTGCCAAACTCTTCTGCTTAACATTACCTATCCAGATTATTAATCTATTAAACATTTTAGCCCTGTGATATTGAAGGTATCTAACGACATAAATTCCTTGAGTTCTCTCATGTGCTATGTAAAATTGCCATTAATTTCGTCTGCCATAGTCTAAACTGTTTGTACTATTTCCTGAAATATTATATTTCCTAAACTGCTGTACTATTTCCTGAAATATACTGAGTTAGTGGAGCCTTCTTTGTTGGCTGATCGTATGTTCCGGGCCGAATAATAAGGTCATAACGACTATTGCATCACGCCTTTTATTCCGAGATCCAAGATCAAATTCACATAGAAGAATTAATTTCCAAATATATATTCCTTTTTGTAGGATTATTTTTTTTTTAATCTGACATATGGGAAATCCAAACGATTTCTACAAAATACTAATCTCAGATTATAATTGCAAATAAAATATCGAACTGACGAAGTATTTGGTCGGTTTTTTCCTAAAACATCTTTCAAATGAGGCTCTTTCTTTCACTTATCAAAGTGTCTAAATCATCATCATTTACTAGTATTGTTTTTCTAAACACTTAGCTTACATGTTTCCTTATCACTTTGATTCGCCATCTTTCTCTTTCTATTTCTCTTATATAGAACGAGCAATGAATTTTTTCATCTCTCTATTTCCAAATTTGTATTATTGATTTTATAATGCTACTATTTTCTTAAATATTTCCTGCATAGAAATAACCATTTCATTCTCTTCGTATTAACTCTTCCTTACTCTATAACTTTTATTCTCCCTGTTTTAAATAATTTTAAAACTTCATCTTCTAGCCCACTCTAATTCAAATATATTGTGAAACCATACATTTATACCAAAGTATATGACAACGTATAACTATACCCTATTATTCATAATACATATTTACATAGGAATTGTATTACTTTTGTTCCTCCGAGTGCAATTGGTGGTGCATACTGCAATTGTCTAAGCTGATATTCCATGATTATTTATAACAATGCCTTTAGTTTTGTCATTTTCTTCTCGATGATTTTTTTCATTGTCAAGACACTAATTTAAAAGCAAATAGAGAGTTGGAAATTGGACGAGGGAGATGAGGGAACTGAGTTTTATAGGTGAGAAGGCACTGCTAACACTATCAATCTTACGAATGACAGTCTGAAACTACCTCCCAATAGGGTTTTCACTGAGTATATTTATACCAAAATACAGATATGTACCTAGGTGAGAATGCTAAATTGATGCTGAGAGAGAGGTTATTGTAGAACGGTCGAAGGAGCAAATATCAAATCACTAGTTTGTTGAGATTAAATTAATTTAATACCGAAGCTAGATCATCTTTCATCCCAGTTGAACTGAGGGTTTTTTTTCCAAATCTTGGTAGGTAATTTTATCTTAGGAACAAGGAGTCACTGCAATTTCTACTTTAGTAGTCTTCTTTTTTATTTATAAATTAAATTATTTCTGAGTGAAATTATAAATAAGAAAATAAAAACTGTGTGAAGTGTAAATTCCTTTTTCCTAAGATTATGGATCGTTTCCACCATATCTCACCTGACTCTATATCGTTTAGTGCCGACCGGTTTAGCCTGGTGGGTCGCGTACTCGCCAGCTAACCCAAAGGTTGCGGGTTCGAATCCCGCCCGGGGCATGGATGTTGTGTTTGTCCAGATGGGTTTTTCTATTATACAAAGGGGTGCGAAATCACCTTAGCCGTCGAAGCACCCTATAAATAAAATTACTTGCTACTTACTCTATATCGTTTAGGTAATTTTATAAAATATATTACATCTAAGGGAAGCTACATCAATGAATTGTAATAAAATTTGTACCCTTACGTATTTTTGCTATCAGGTAGATATCTTAGCTCTTGGATTAACTCCAGAGTGGATACGTTATTGATATTACATTTCATTAGGTTTTCTAAATATTACAAATCAATTGGTGCTAAAATAGCCTTAGCCTGTTGACATGTAATCAATTATTTAGAAATGACTTTCTTTAATGAATTTTTTCTTTTGACAAATGTTTATTTCGATATTACTCTGGAATACTGAGTGAGTTGGAAATTAAGTAAGAAAATTTTTTGTTACAAACCGAATATAGAAAGATCAAAAAAATTTAATTAATTTTTTGCAAAAATATTTTTATTTACGTGGGGTCTATTGGCTGCTAATTTATTTAAGGTATTTCTATGCAGTAAATTACTGAAACAAAAATCCATTTAGTTGAAATGTCAAGTTTTTCTTTAATAGGTGGGTTAACTTATTACTTTTATTAATTATAATTGCTCCTTATAATCCATCACCTTGGGAAAACCTTAAAAAATGATAAAAATAAATATTTCCCGTATCGAAGATGCAGAGATTAATAAATTCTCTTTAAAGGTTCTTGAAATCTTATATCTAAAATCATCCATTAATATTCAATGAAAAGAGGTACTTTTGTAGTTATTCAGAGTTAATTAGATTAATGTGACATCTCCTCTGAAAATATTTACTCTGTTTTTGTAGCAACAAAGATCAGTAAAGCACGGTTGTGACCTCAATAAGTGATTTGATTCCCCCTATTAATTCATATTGAAGATTTTAGAGAATACCATTAGAACGATCATCGGGTTTCTTTTACTACGTACTCTCCTTGGTTCATATTCCATAGGCGAGAAGTTCATTATTAATGCTTTTTTCATTTTTCTCTGAGAAAACCTTCAATTTACTGTTTTTCGGTATATTTACACTATTCCTTTCTAAGGTATTGGAATCTGGATTATCAAAGGATCACCTGAGTCGTATCTTTAAGATTTTCAGGCGTTTATTTAATTCCAGTGCAGTATATGGAAGCACAAACAATAAAAATAGCCACCAAGTTAATGCAGACGGTAACAAGTCGTTTCAAATCACAATTGATGTTAGTATCATTGACTAATGCCATGCGAAAGAATCATGAATTTTTTATGCATAATTTAGTTCCAAAGTTTCCGAAACTTTATGTTACGAAGACTTACAAAAATATCTACCCCTTTTTCAAAGCAAAAGTTATTATACTTGCGTACATATATAAGTTCACTCCGAGAAGAAACAGTTTTGACATCATAAGAGTTATTAAATTAAGGCTTTGTTGATAAAATATTTTTCTATATTCTTATGACAACTTTTTCTTCAATATTTTTTAGTGCTTCTATCCTTTAGAGCCATTCTGTAAAAACTTATACATGTGAGTAGAAAACGGTAGCCAAAAAAATATAAGAGTATTATGTTTTCCTGTAAGATTTATGGGCGAGGAGGATACATTTTAATATATTGGGAACACTTCTGAGATTATGCATTGGCCGAATTGGTCAAGAAGTTGTATAACATATATATTCCTCTCGGAAGTTGCCGAGTGACTCTTAAGGAGATGAATACGGAGATGCGGAGATGGATCAAGGAAAGAAGTAGACGGACACATTTGAAGGCCGACGGAAAGGATGAGTGAAAAATGATGAAGAAGACATGGTTAGGTAAGAAAAAAGCGGGCCTGGATGATGTTGGAAGGGCTGTGATGGAGAAGAGAGTGGGGGGAGGATGTTAGCAGCAGGCACGAATGGCGACGGGGGTGATAGGGTGTGGGGGGCGGGGGGAGTAAGGGTAGGAGAGAGAAAGAGCTAGAGATAGCGAGAGAGAGAGAGGGAAATAGGTGGTGGGAGTAAGTGCAAAGAAAGGGAGTGGATGCACACGAACTCAAATATTGACTTAAGAGGCGAGACGCCTTGAGGCAACCTTTCCATTGCGCGCTCTCTTTACTCCAACCCACACCAATCCCGTCGCCTCCCCCTTTCCCTCCCCTCCCCCCCCCCTCCATACCCTCATTCTTATGAAGCTAACCCAGAAATTCTTCCCCCACTCCTCCCTCGCTTTCTTTCTCTCTCTCTCTCTCTATCTATCTCCCCCCATTGCCTCTTCTTAGCCTCTGGCATTCCCCCATCACCCACCGTCGATCCTCTTCCCCTCTTCCTCTCTATTTTCCCCCATCCCTGTTTCCCCCATTCCCGCTCCCTCCACCTTCGGCTTCCGGGTCTCCCAACCTCCACTCCTCCCGTCGACGCTTCCCAAACTCCTCCTCCGTCTCCCAACCACCTTTTGCTCCCTGCTTACTTTATTCCTATCCCGTTAAGGGACGAGAAAGGAGGCCGGGCTGTAGCCGTAAAAATAAAAACCGTTCTCTGTTTAGTCCCTCGCGAATTCGCTAAAGATTGATTATTTTCGAGGACAGAATTTCTTTAATTAGATTATTATGTAAGTTTTAGATTGATTTATCGCATTTAAGTTCTCAAGTACCTAATGAAATTTAGGGTTAAATGTTGGTGTGTGTAAGTCTATTTTTTCATCGTCCGTCTTTAGGTGGTGAGTCCCCGAGATAGAGAAAGGCCAACAGTTTTAACAACAGAAATAAAACTTTGCGTTCCACACGAAATGTAAATTTATGACTCAACTAGTTTCACCACACTGTGGCATCTTCACTCTCTCTCTCTCTCCTCTCCAACCTCCCTCTCTCTCTCCTCTCCAGCCCTACAGCTAAATTTATATTTCGTGTGGAACGCAAAGTTTTATTTCTGTTGTTATCAACATGGATTTCCACAAAGTCTCGGCCTTAACCATTTCTCGAATCTCTGTCACATCTATGTGAAATTTAAGCCATTAATATGTTAATTGCAGCACACAAGTGACGAAGACTGAGTAAAAATTCTCATTTTTTAAACCAAGATAATATAAAGTCCTAAAATACTAGACAGAACATGATTGTGTGTATTCGGGAAATGAATAGTATTTATTTCCTTTATCTTATCAAACCTTTGTATAGAGATTAACTAGCATTAGAATTTGATAATACCAAATATTTATGTCCTAATGTGGCTACAGAAATCTTCAGTTAACTCGATGTTTCTAACCCAGTTCTTTCAGGATAGAAATGAATGAACCATGAATTAAACCAAGTAAGGTAAATTAGTTTTAATTCCAATGATTATTGCACAGTAAAACTTATACTGAAACCTTAGGAAAACTTACCAAGTATTCGTTCTTCAATTACGATTTCAATATATAGTCATTTCAATTTGCCAAGTTAGTTTTATTCGCGGGTTCTTTGAATTTTACAAGTATATTCCTCTACAAAGTGTAATGCTACATTCGAAAATGATCAGGCGGAAAAATTAGCATCATTAAAATCATCTACCATTACATGCAGTTGTCATTACACTAATTGTTAATGAAAAATTATAATCCAGTTTCTTTATGGCACTTTGCACATTTATCAAAATTAAAACTGTCTAGTTCTCAAATGATAAGATCGCGAAATATCCCTGTATAATATTCATATAGATCGAAAGACTTACATGTAAGAAGTGCCATTTAAATATGATTCATGGGATTTTATTTCCCCTTACATAAATAGCTCAGTCCATTATTATGAGCTGAACTCGGTGGCGAAGTAATTATATTTTAATTTGTTTTGATTACTCCTCTTCCTTCTACTTTAGGAAATAAAAATATTCTGAAATTAGAACAATAAAAAATATATTTCAAGTTAAATTTATAAAACTCTTTTTAACCATTTTCGGTGTTGATAAATATTTTTTCCTTAGCGTTCAATATTCCATTCAAATTTTATAGACGCAGGCAAAAAAGTTATGCAAATCTTAGTGCTCATAACGATTGATGCAGATATCTAATCACATATTAATGAATTAAATGTAGCTGTAGCAAGGATAAATTGTGGCACATGTGTTATATCCATGAAAATTAGAATCACAAATAAATTAGGAACTTGTGAAATCTGGTGAACGTTCTGCCAATTTGTTAAATTTCAATTTTAATGGTAATATACCATTTATGAATCGTGTTCTCTCAGGATTCACCTTGTGAAAACATTCCATATGGGAAAAGGGATAGACAAAAACTTGTAATTTCCATTTTAAAAATTAAAAAAACGTCACGACCGGGGTCTTGGCTCCTTATTTCAATCACCTCACTGAAAAAGTCGAAACCCTGATCGTGTATTTAATAAATTTTGAGTGGAAGTTATGAGTTTGTGTCTTTTTCACCATTTACGATGCTAAGCATATAGAATGATTTTTTTTCATCGATTTTCAAAATTACAATATTAAGAGAGAGTTACTAAATTTGTGCAAAAGATTGATCTACGCCTTTGTAAATTTGTTTCCAGTGAAAATATTACTGAAATTTTTTAATGACACTTGTTTTCGAATGAACAGGAAATTCATGTTACAAACTCTTATTGTACATTTATTTAAACACCTAGGAATCCAAAGACTAAAGAAGATTTTGTTCTAGTGTGTGTTCTTGAAAAAAAAAGAATTTTCAAGTACAAAGTACTGTAATGGAATCAATCATCACCTTAATATTTTGCGATGAAAACGAGATTCAAACGAATTTCCATTCAAAAGGCAAAATGTGTATTGGATCTAACATCGTTTCGAGTCAAAGCACTCCCTACTGAAAGAGGTGAACATTTCGAAAGATGCCTCCGACTAAATTTTTAACTCATTATGAAAGACTTTAAAAAATGATTTCGTAGAAAAAGTGTTGTTAATTCGAGCATGACGATATACAAGATCTTTCCTGCTTAGGTCATTGCTTCCTGCTCGGAACATATACAAAAATAGGCTCTGGACAAATTACCCTATTTTTTAAATAGGTATGACTGAATTGGTTATCGTTGTTCCTTAATGCAAGGCGTTTAAAATGTCCTGGTGTATCACAAATACGCAGCGTTTGTTTTGTTGATTTGATTAATCAGCTCCCTTTTTAAATAGTTCATTATTCAGGATATATATAAATTTCGCGTGGTAGATTCCCTTAAATCATTTAGACGAGCATTAAGATACAGCCGGGATTAACACATACTTAAATGTTTGGAGGTAACCAAAAATATTTTACATTAGAATGTTAAAATGAAAAAATAACTTTACCGCGTAAAATAGGTATTTATTTGTATACAAATTCAATTTTTTTGATACTGCGACATTTAAATTTGACATAGAAAAATGTTTAAAGTCAGAACTTCAATACAATAACTATTACTGTAGTTTACATATGTTATAAGGTTTTTAGAAAATATATTTCTTTTACTTCTCCAAAATAGCGTTGTGGAAATGATTCGAGTGTGCTCATCATTTAGGGCCGCCCACAAAATAGACAAAATAATATGTGCTACAGTTTGATAAATGGAAGAAATTTATTTAACGAAGTGTGACAAGTACGGGTAGAATAACTTTGATCCTATATTTTTTAAACCCATTTATGATATACCTCAATGTAAGTATTATTTAACTAAGGTGGAACGAAAGCAATACACATTTGAGCTAAATAATTTAAATAAATTAGTCTTTGAAGGCTAATGTGCAAATCACTTTACCGAATTACCTAATACATTATACATTATATTGCTAACGTAATTAAACAGAGTAAGAGTAAAATATCTAGAGTTAATAAATTCATATTAATTATATTCAAATTCCTCATGGAATCAGTCTCCCCTGAAACTTCTCCAGACATTTGAATTGCTCCTTAAATGGCCCATTGAAAAGCGGATAAATGTAACTTCATAATGAAGCTACTACAAAAAATTCTTTATACTAAAAAATATATTATAAGAAATTTAATTTTCAAAATAAACAAAAAAAATTTGTTTTTTAATTGTTTTTCCTGCGTTCACGACAAACTGATTAATCGAAAATTATTACACCATAGTCCCAGTCTACTAACTTGTAAGTACCAACGAATACCACGTTCATCGTTTCCTTAAAAAATAAAGGCAACTAATCAATAGGATTGGGAATTATCTCTATAAATAATGTC
Organism: Rhinocypha anisoptera; assembly: GCA_011762765.2. NCBI lineage: Eukaryota > Metazoa > Arthropoda > Insecta > Odonata > Chlorocyphidae > Rhinocypha > Rhinocypha anisoptera. The sequence goes on along the minus strand of WURS02219761.1, from coordinate 8,109 downwards.
AATAGTTCATTGATCAATCCTTCATAAGGCCCATGATTAAACATGAATGGTCGAATTTTTCTTGAAATTTTGCATGGTTGCCCAGTGGGTAGAGTGCTGGGCTATTGACCGGGGGACCCGGATTCGATACCTGGTGACGGTTCCGGATAGCTACAGCTAAACCAAAACTAAGTGATTTTTCGGGTACCAAATTTTCGTGGGAAACCACAGGCGGCACAGCGAAAGGAAGTGGCTGCTTTGACTCCGATGTGTGAATTTCCACATATATATATATATACACACACACACACATATATATATATATACTTACAATGGTATCGACAAATATCCGTGATAAAACTGTTACTTATATGACTATGATAATTACATGAAACGAGATTATCCCTTGATTCCATTCCTTAGCGGATATACTACATATATCTTTCTCTGTTCTAAGGAAAATTAGAATGTTCTCTTATAGAAAAAGGAAAGAGTTCCATAGCAGCGAATTTAATAGTGGATTCTTAGTGCAAGATCATCCTATTTTCGTTAATGTCTCAGAATTCCGCAATCAAAAAATGTTTTGATATAGGGAACCTATTTGAAGAATAACATGGTCATTCCAAGTCTAACTCGATAGGCTTTAACCTTTAATCAAACTTTTTGCAGTAATATTATTCATCTTCGGCGTGATAAGTATGGAAAACGTTATTGTAATGTAGGGACCAAGTGTTGACACACTTGTGTTTCGGCATATCCAGAGATAATAAAAGCTATTCAAACCTTGCTTGGATACTCCTATAAAGTAAACATCATCCCACGGATGAAGTCCACGCCTTGCATTCAATGGAGAACTGGCTGGGTCAAAGGTAACGGGTTATCAAATATGAACATCCTTCCATTCACCAAAGTAATGCATTAATCTAAAAAAATAGTCCTCGATCAAATTGTCCCTTCATCCTTAATCACTTTAGAACGGTAACACATTCTATTACAAATTTTATTTCTTACAAGCTCGGCTCTCGAAGAGGAAGTCAGTAATGCCGAAGTTATGGCTCCATCGTAAACAAAGATCACAAAATTTTCCTCGGAGCAATTTTAGGTGTTGTAAACCGAGGAAAAAAGTGGCGTCAGTCGCCTACCTACTCTCCAGGAAATATTTTCAGTCCAATTAGGCACTTATGAGCAGCAAGGTAAGATAGGTCCTCGTTGCGAAATCTCTGACGCTCGGGCTGATCATGATTAGATCAACAGCTTAATTTTTCAAAGTCCGATGCAATCAAGTTGTAAATTATCTTGATATAAACATATTTTCCAAATAAAATTAGGGTCCTGGGAAATTGTTCATGTCTTCCATGAAAAAAGCACTTTTGAAATACGAGCTAGGAATTCTAGTGAATTTTCGTAGTGGAAGTTTTATAAGATTTGAATTGATACACCAATCCAAACATTTCATCCAGCCTTTCCATAGCAATCATATATGAACGTCTCATTAAGGTATCGTCAATAGTTATTACAGAGCGTTCATTCCTTAGCAACGTGTAATAACGGCATATGGCTGATTCGCTAAAATACCTTATATTCAGTCACTCAAAAAGAAGTGCGTATAAATATATATTTATTAAACGCGTTTGTGAATATTGAGATGTATCGTTACCGCTGCAAGATAAGAAACTATTTTTCCGATATTGTTCATTCCTCTAAAATTTAGGGGTTGCCATCTTTTTCACTGCAATTACACGAAAGAAACAGTCTTGGGAATAGCTTTGTGGAAATCCTTTATAGTTGGAAAAATGTATAAAATCGTAAACATTGCCAATACCACAGGTAGTTTTATTTTTCACGGCCATTGTAGAGGTATAAAGCAACATCATCAAGTACAACTCATGTTCTGCGTGAATCCAACAGTGTGAACTATTTGAGTTCACTTAATCTACAGAAAAATTGAAAGACAAAACTTTTCAACTACAAAACATAAAAATGAATTAACCTTGGTGTTGATATTTTAACTACTGTATACCTATTTTTGATCGTGCCCCTCTTTCAATGTTTTCTAATTTGATCTATTAGGATTTCACGACGTTTATATCGCTCATAGAAGAAAGAAGACCTCCACGAACACATCATTGATTTTTTTTCACAAGAGCCAACATACGAGCCACTCGTCCTCGTAGTATTCAAACCCTAGTACCAAAACTAGGCAAAAATAGAGATCATCTGCTACTGAGCCAATAAATGTGTACAAATTCACACATCAAGGTACGGGAGTCAGTTCCTTCTCCTGTGTAGCCTGGTATTTCCTAGGAAGATCGGGTTCCCAGAAAATCACTCAGCCTTGGTTTAGATATCCAGAGTCGTCATAGTTACTTGAATCCGGGTCCATCTTTCATTAGACATCACTCTTTCACTCTACCCACTGTGCTACGGCGAAAATGAAAATGAACTTTTGAGTAGGTGCGTTTAAAAGAGCTGCCATTTATACCGCACTAGGTTAACAGTATACACAGTAACACCTAAGACTCAAAGTACGTGAAAGAGTCCTGTATAACACCAGATCTTATCAGAAAATCGTATGTAAATTAGGTATTATAGTAGAATTAAAATATTACTTCATAATTATATTATAATAGCGATATAGGAATACACAGGCATTTGAATCGCATCAAAGCATTCCAAAGCAAAAAATATTGTTTGGCCAATGAAAGTATCACCTCCTGGTAATACTTTCAGTTCACTGATGGACTAATTTTAATTAAAAGTAATCTCATGTTGTGGAATCTGTCTTAAATTAGGAATGCTCCTCCTGGTTGATCACTCCCTCCCTTCGGAAGCTATCTTCGTATGCACTCCAACAAAATCATAACACTTAATTCATTGTCCCGGAAACTTTAGCATAAATCTAGCGTATTATCTGGGAAAATGATTCCATTATTTAATTAGCGTCTTAGTACATAAGCACCAATTACAGATTTAAGAAAACTCCTCTTTATCTCTTCAACTTCACCACGTCCTCGTTAAAATCTACCGAATGTATTGAATAGGTTGAAATAATTCCATCCACAAAGTCTTCATAAGGGTTGTCCCCATAGAAACCATGCATGCTGGGTTTATGGCAGGTGCATGCAACATTTCTCTCTCACTTTTATTTCAAAAGAGTACGTAAAAATCACTGTACATGCCATTTACATTACAATTAGAGCATAAGCTTTAGCTATGCTTTTCTCCCAAACCTACATACTTTTCTCATTGCTGTAGTGAAAAGAATCGTGATGGAAGTGACGATACTGTTAAATGAGTTTTTATTTATTTAAAATAATCATCTTTTCTGTGATAAATTAGTTAAATATAAATTAAAAATAAAATAGTAAAATCTTTGAAAGAAATCTATTTATTGTTATGCTTTCAAGAGTTAATTTTTTATGCATTTCAAGACTACTGTTTCTTTCAAATATAAAACCGGGGAACAGTTTGATTCACCTCTGAATTGGTAAATTAAGAGAAATTGAATAATGGAAGTAATGTATGTTATTTTCAAATATTGATTAAATTATTATGTGTTTCAAAGAGTATTGCGTACATTTTTGATCTTAAACTTGTATTATTCTTCAACTTATTGTATAAGTTCCACGGAGATACTGCGGCAACAAATAATATTATGTGGCTAATGGAACAATTTACAAATTATGGAAATAATTAAAGGACTCTTACAAATAAATAAAAGCTGAGCCATAATTGCATAATAAATTTCGGGAAGAATATCAGGACAAGATAATCTAAGCAAAGAATTTCCCGACCAGAAAATGAGACTATGAAAAAATGAGAGACTATTGAAATTGTCCCAATTCTAATGACATCTAACAACTTCAAGTAGCGCATTCATGTGCGCTATAGGACATGGTAAAAGAAGACCGATAAAGGCAGATGACTTTGGAAATGGCTTTAACAAAGATCTTTCTTATTCTTCTTCCACGACCCTGACCAAAATTTTCTGCGCCCCAAGCATCAGCACCCAACCATCAGCCATCACTGTTTCAGGGTCAGGATCAGTTAAAACTCAAGACAATATTTTCCATGCCAAATATATGAATGCTCACAGCATAATTTATCAATGTCCGTTCCGAAGGAAGCCGACTTCTATTAAAATCATCGTTGACCAATCACCACGCTTATTTTCACTTCCTCCCGGTGTTTCCGATTGTTACAATAATTATTGAAGTTTACAGATGAACGCATAAATAATATGATCTTTGAAATCGTTGAAATACTTTTTTTACGTTTTAAAAAGCATAAAATATATCCGTTGGTCTATAGTGATCTCGGTATCGATTTCGGCATTGATTTTTCATCTTCCCCAAAGACAATGTCTCTTCGGATTTCATAAAGTTAGCCAGTACGAACCCTGGTCCTGGAGATTAATTAACTAATTTGTGGGAAATCTACGTACCATATTGACCCAAGTATGAACCTCATAACCATAATAATCACCTTTTGAAATGATTGTTAAAACATTTGTCTTCAAGTGTAATTTTTCTTAAGGTTTTACTATTGGTTTTTATATGACAACTACAGAAATATTTAGCCGGTATTACGTGCAAAAAAAGATTTAATTGCCCGATCTAGACGCGATTCTATATGCATATGTAGTTGAAAATTTCTGGCTTAATTATAAATCTTAATATTTCATCACTTTAATTTTTGAAATAATGTGCAATTGTAACTTGTATACGCCATCAAAAACACGCGGAAAATTGATTTAACGGCACATTCCCATAATTAAATTATTCAACTATTTTACGTCAGTATTATATATAAGTATTGTATGTAAGTATTTAAATATTCAGTGAATGATTTAATTGAATAAAAAGTATAATAGGAATACTTTTCATAACCTAATGTGTACTCATACTAACCTAAAAACTGAATGTTTCTGTGCACTTGAATATTCTATACATTCGAAATCTATGATTCATTTTTCCTGATTTGAATTGGCTAAATGTTCATGTTTACTGCAACATAAGGGTGACTTTTATAATTCTTGGCGAATATAAAATCCCATAAAAAGGTCCAGTAATATACTAGTGTCAAAAATGACACATTTTTACAACCCATTCTTAAAGATCAACTTAAAACAAGGTTTATTTCTTTAATTAGTAGAGATTATCCGGATTTACGCTTCTAATGTGAAGACACTTTAATATGATTAAATTAAGATGAAGGCCACCCCATGGGTTTACGATACATTTCATATTCACAAATAATGATTATTATGATATAATATCATCACAGAAGTTATCCGTCACTTTAAATCTTCTTTTTTCGCCATATGTTTAGACTCGTGCCGATAAATTTCTTTCTCTATCCCTATTAAATCTCAGAAAATTTTCATACTTGTGAATGAATTAATTAATGGCCACTGGTGGGCGACATCTCCGGTCACGGTGGTGGCGGGGTCATGTCCTCGTAATTAGCCCAGTGCCGCGTGTGTGTCTGGGCAATTAAAAAAAAGAAAATGGCACCAGGCGCGACACTCTTCTTACCCCTACCGCAATACCACTCTTATGAAGCGATAGAATGTTTGATCTATATTTCAAGTCGTGAATTTACAACCTCCATTCTCAGGTAAATATAATTGTTTTTGAAAGGAATATTCCCATACCATCTAACAAACTCAATTTCTCGCCCCGTCCCCATAAAATTAGGGTTGTGTGTGTTACGGACGAATTTTTAGTCTGGAATGCAAAATCATAACAAAATAACGGAGGTGGAGACTATGTTGTCGAACATTGTGACTTAGTGATGAATCAGTCAATCTCAGGTAATTCGTCAGGATTAGGGTTCATGCTGGCAAATTGTCTTTGGAGCAAATGCTAAATCGCTACTACGCTGTGCAACGAATATTTTTTTAGGATTTAAAAAAAATAAAACAATTATTTCAAATATTTGAAAGATCGGAAGGTATAGAAGTTGATCTCTCCATTACAACAATAATTGTTACATTTGGCCAGGCAAAGAGGCGAAGAAAATAAGTGAAAATTGGTCAACGATGCTTGTAAGAGAAGTCGATTACATTCGGAACTGATGTTGATGAAGCACGCTGTGATCTTTTAAATATTCGGCATGAAAAAAATGGTCTTTTGTTTTTGCTAATCCCCACCACGAAGGTTAGTAACGGAGGTAAAATCTTATTTTCCTTGGAGCTCAGAAAATTTTGTTAAGAGCAGTGGACGAGGCAGAAGAGAGGCATTTTTTAATATCATTGACAAAGTGATCTTGTTATATACTTTTGGTCGGCGATGTCACTCCGCCTCACTCACAAGTATGCGCCATTTGAGTAGAATATAATAACTATCGTGTCAATGAATGTGCTTCCAATGATTATAATCTGAACGTGAATGATTTTTATGGGTACCTTTACATCTTTATATTCAAATTTTTGGAGAGTGAAGCCATTATGAAATATAACGTTTGGGTGTTGATGTGAGTCGTTAGTAATCAATACCGCCATTTTTTCATTGGAATAGGCATACAGAAATATATTTCTTGCCTTCTATTATCCACTCCCATATTCAACCTCAATAGGTTATTTTGGGATACGTAAAATTGAACCCCTCTATTTTAATATACTAATATTTCTACAATAATGTATCTTTTGATAATTTCTTCTGCTTTGAAAATTGTTGTCAGATGTTAAGTTATCAGGGGGTATTAGTCAGCCGATGATATTGCATCGAAACCGGTCGGTAGCAGGCTCGCCTGCTAAGAATAGAGATTGCGGGTTTGAGTCCCGTTGGGTGTTCAAATTTATTTTTTTTCTACGAACCCTAAGATGTGGAACTTAAAGACGACGGACTTTAATGCGAAAGATGATCAAGCGAAGGTATCTCCCGTTCGTAAACAAGGAATCCACAATTACACATCAATTGCGCATCATTGCGCGTCGTTTCCCTTATCCCGTTGGGTATGAAGTACTGGCGCAAAACGCTATTGACTGTTACATCAAGGAAAAAAAATCATTTTAAGAAAGTAATTAAGTGGCTTACTGCTAATATTGGCACCACATTGGCACGTGAGATACAATCCAGAGCTCATAAAACTGGAGACCATAATGTACAGAATATATATCGTTACTGAACGATTGACAACGCCGCAGTGATTACGCTCACAATTATACACGAACACACGAGGATCCGTAACTCCCGGATTTAAAGGAGCCCGAATATATATCTCAGAAGGACCATTAAATGATACGCAGACGATTAAGACATTCAGTATATCCAGGTCCGGCCTTCATCCTCGAACCAGCGAGGCCAAGAAGTCGATATTGGAAAGCGAAGGGAAATGATTTCCCCAAAGACTCTTGACTCCGTTCCTCACAGTCTGGAAGAGAATGGCAACGAGCAACGCCAATAGATGAAGATATGACTGAATGATTATATATCCCGATTGGCATGGCGAGGAAAGGAAAGGTAGCATCTGCGTGGACCCCCGCGACCTGCCCCGAGGACGAGTGTCAGTGAGTGTCGGCAGACAGCCGGTCGCGCGAAATCGGTTCAATTCGATGGCGCATTAAAGATAGCATTCAGAATTGAGGATAAAAATGTGGTGACACGCGCAGATTTCATTACCTACCTGGTGAATGCGAATCTAGCGAGGGAGGAACGACCGATCTAATCTGTAGCCGAAGGATCCCCCCCCCCTCTCATTTAACACTGGTGGTCCAATCCGCAAATAAAAGAGTGGGTGGGGGTCACAGCGACTCCCTTGCAGTCACAAGCGGTGGAGAGGAGACGAAGTGAAAGCACAGGAAGAGAAAGCGGGGGCGAGGTAAGGGGCGCTACGAAAACGAGCGCGAGTAGGAAAATGGAAGGAACCCCTGGACGAGGGACGGGGGGAGGAACTCTCACTCCCACACGGATGGGGGGAGAAAGAGAGAGGTATTATAGGTGCCGCTGGACTCGCCCAACTCTCCCAAAAGGTGGAAGTCTTCCTCCGCAGCCGACGAAGGAAGGAGAGAGAGAGAAGGGTGTGCGCCTCCGACTTGTGTGAGTCGGTGCAAGTGTGCGTGCTTTCGTGTGGGGGGGAAGACGGATCTCTGTGTATGTGTTTGTGTGTGTGGAGGGGGAGAAGTGG
>WURS02219650.1:0-20009 GCA_011762765.2 Rhinocypha anisoptera | reverse complement strand
CAGTGTCGGAGGAGCAGGTGGGAGTTCAGGGGGGAGAAGGTGATGACGGGGGACGATGGTGGGGGTGATTGCAGCATGGGAGGAGGGAAGGAAGAGTTCCCCGAGGACAAGAGGGACTTGTTCCCGACCAACGACACACTCTACGAAGAAGTACAAAAGACATTCTCAGACATATTGTCTAAGGCGGTTTTGAAAGTCAAAATTTATTGAGGAGAGGCCTTAGCTGCTTAACCCTCGAGTGGTATAGTTTTGTGAATAAATCTTTTTATACCAATGTACAGAATTTATGTGAATGGATTTATAAAGTTGACTTTTTTTACGATAGTCAAATTATTTATTGGAAAGTGATCATACCATCAAGGAAGAAAGAAAAATTCCCTCTTTTTCATCCAAAAAATTGACTCCAACTTTGTAATTCAGTCACATATAGCAATATGAAGTAACCTAGTTAGCAACTAAATGCTTTAAACCAATTTAAGATGATAAATTTACCAAGAGTTACGATCAGCCTCTGTTGCCGAATGGTAAACTGCCATTAAAGACTAAATGGTCAAATTATCTTTTTTCTTGGGTTTTGTGTAACTATTTCAAATACCCAAGAAATGTAAGAAAGGATTTTTCTGATTCATATTAGCAAGCATTTGGAAATGGTGGATCAATTTAAGAATATAACAAAGATACTCTTGCACCAGTAAAGTAACTAGACACACTAATAAAACAAGTCACTCTTGAGGGAAAAACTTTGTAGGAACCAAAATGAATAGGGTATAAAATCGAGAAATTTAAATATATATTGAAAACCTACTTCTTTGATCCTACATTGCTGACATTCTATTTGCTAGGATTTATCATAATTCAAGGGGCCAGTCTAAAACATTTTTAGGATTAAAAGTCATCGTTAAAAAATCTTTTCTTTTATTTTTTAAATTGTATTTTGTACATCCATTCATGACTTGTCAATGAACAACGATATGTTCTGTAGTTATTTTTTTTCACAAAATTGCAGGGTGCTACGAAGCTCCATGATTAAAATGAGAACAAAAATGATACAATTCATCGTGTACTGACCAAAACCATGGATGTTTATTTGTAAATTAATTAATCGAAGGTTGTTTATTAATTTAGTATTAATTATACCATGTGCTATGAAGTGTTTATATTTTCTTGGAAGTACAATAACTAGAAGCTTCTTGAGAGGAATTATCCTAGTCATTGGTCACTTAATATTTCATCCAGTACTAACTAAATGGCACTGATAACATCACAAATCTTCAGTTCAAACTTCGTTGGTTGGATATGGTTAAATGTTGCTGACAAGTACTGTAACTCACTCATCACACTCTACTTCAATCAACTGTCCGTTTCCAGCATCTTTCAATTTGACGACCTTTCCCTTCATACACTTGCCATAATCTCCCATTTTCTTAAGAACCCATTCTGGAGACACGGCAGCAGAAGATATCCTTTGACGTTCTTCCTCACTACTCTCGCTATCCGAACTTTTCTTTACTTTACGTTTCCTCCTCCTTTTGAATGATGGCATTTGTTCTTGAAGTCCATTTTCTAAATCACTTTTTGTGATCTGTGATTTTGAATGAGAAAAAAGAGTGATTCCACCATTACTCTCCGTTTCGTTGGATGTCGGGGTAGTGTAAGTCACTTCCTTTATATTTCTGTAAAAAATTCAAAAATATTACGTGTGTGTACTTTCTGTACTTACTAAACAATGTTGATTGAAATTTACTTTTGTATAATCGCATCAAGGTGCTTGGCTATATGCTTCTGGAACCCAGGAGTAACTTTCAGTTCATAGGTGTTATCTTTTTCCTTTGGCCGTAAAGATGGTAAAACCTTCTCGCTGGAAGACGCTCCTGAGAAAGCGAAAGTAACTCGTTAATTTTGTTTTCAATACACTGGTATTCCCGGAAAAGATAAATTACCTTTTTTTAATATGTCACTGATAAAATCATGATCAATAGCAGAATTGAAAAGTTTAATATTTTCACTTTCAGATTCTGAGCTCGACATTTCGAACACATGCCTCCCACCACTATATCAGCCGATATCAGCAGTACGCTTGGCGACATTATTTTGTTTATATCTGAAATAAAGAGCGGGGCGCTGCATGACGTTATCAATTAGGCTAGACGTGCTCCGCGGAGATATTATCTTTAGAAACGTGATTGTAGTACAATCTTCGTACATTTCTTGTAGGTAACCTACTTTCGTTTTATCTAGGCCTATTTTTATAAGAATATAAAGGCCTACGTTGAAACCCGACAGGCTTTTTCCTTAGAGATGTCTGCTATAGGAATGGCTTATAATTATTTATTGGCGTTGTCAGCACTATTGTGCAGTCCAGTGGTATGCGTATATAGTAAATTATACATGAAAGGAATTATTTTGTTTGATAAAGGAAGGCAGTCCATATTGTGAATAGGAATTTTCTTTCAGAATTATGCGTATGCCAAGTCAACAGAACCACTAATACCAAGGCTAAAGTACAGCAGTAAGGGTCGCCTGCTGGACTTTCCAGAGAGTATCACATATTTTTTGGCAGAATATAACAGTCAAGGTTTTCCACTTGAGTTATTTTACCGCTCTGTAGAGGATGCTACAGACTTATCCCATGAGCCTTCAATGAGTGAAATTGCCAAAGCTTTACGATCAGCAGACGTTCAACATTCTGTCGAAGAAGCTGCTTTAGACCATTTCGCTGATGTACTAAATGAACCAGAAGCTCATTCCGCAGTGGAAGACTCTGGCAAGGAACAGAGTACAGTATGTACATATTCTTGGCTGTCCTGGATACCATGGCTTGGGTGCCCCAGTGAAAGCCGGTCATCCACAGGATTCGGAATTTTCCAGTCCGAGGAGTATGCACAGTGTTTTGCGCCAAAAGCGATCCAAGTTAAATGATTGGCCTAATTTTCTCAGGTAAAAATATAAATAATTTCTCATTTAAATTAGTAGTGCAAAGTAATTCTGCTTAACATTGATCTCGATATTAATGTTTATTATTATTACATAGATAATTAATATAACATAATACCATAATACTTTACTAATATATTAATTATTTACTAATATATTCAATAAATCCTGCTTATATATAAATATTTTGCTACCAGCATAATGACTTCTCCAAATAACTGGAAAATAAAATGCAGAGCAAAGGATAGGGATTGATGTGTGGTTGTTTCTGTCAAAGGCATGATACAATTAAGTTCTACAATGTTATAAGAAGGTAGTAAAAATTTATTAAAAGTATCGGTACAAAATAGCATTAATATATGTAGACACAGAAGATTACAAGTGATGGATCGTTTTGATAAACTCACATTTTTTATTGTCAATCTTTGGTATGAACTTCAACATGAGTTCAATATAACATTTCATCAATTGTAAAATCAGACAATTGAGAACTCTGGAAATTAACGAACATTATTCTTAGCACCAAAAGTATTGATTCACAAAATAATGAATCCTGCAACATTCGACAACAAATATCATTTTACATATAAAATATATGGCACCAAAAACCATGGGCAATAACTTTTTTGGGCACAGATTTTTTGGGAGCACAGAGATCCTTCTTGTTGTAATGAGTCATGATAAAAGAAAATGAGTATATAAAGTGAATTGTATTATAAAAACTATAGAAAAATCCTTATACTTATTGTCATTGTTCTTGTGGCACAAATAAAAGTTAGTACCCATTTTTACAACCTACTATTTTGCTAAATATGTATGAATGGCAAATTAAAAAAAAACTTTCATTTTCCATTGGAAAAAGGATTGCATTAGGAATAAGAAATTAACTTTCCCAAGCATTCAGTCGAATAAGTACGCACATATCTCAAGCACAAGATAAGTCTACCTGTACTTATTTCCTTTTTTTAGCAGGCTTATAGCTTGTTGTGGCACTACGATTTGAGAAAAAGTTAGTCAAGACATATCTGAATGCATAATATGTAAACATGACGAAAAACAAATTCATGAGCATTGAGACAAATAACAAGTCCACCATGTAATATGAGAACCAAGTTAAATATTTGCTCGGTGTTTGGAAATGCTCAATACGACCCGTCCTTTGTCTCAACGCGTACTCCGTCCAGAATATTGCACGGTCCAGGGGATCTTCAGGTTGGTCCCTGAAGGTACTTGACAACTTGTGAATTTTTCTGCGAAAACTGTAAGCAATAGGGAAAAGACAACCTTGTAAGATTAAACCCATAATTAAATACTGTATTTACCCGAAAATAAGACTAGTATATTTCTAAATTTAGCCTCAGGAAAATGTGGAGTCATCTTATAATCTGGTAAATACAGTAGTTTGACTTGACTATTATGAGTAGTCATGGATAAATTTAATGCATTTGAAATACTTCAAGAGTCTCTTCTCTGTCAGACAGTCCAGTATATTTTATTCAAGGTGCCAAGAATAAGTTATTTCATTAAATAAATTAATAGTCTTTGAATCTACATCTTCCAGCTACTTAGGGAGAAGTTTTTGACTATTTACAAGAAGAGGACAGTCGATTTAACTCTTCGGGGACCCTAATGATTCAGTAGTTTTTCTGCAGCACTTTTGTGAATGCCTTGAGTTTGTTTAACTACTTAAGAACCCTGTCTGCAGAAGCTTTTGAGAACAGAAGTGGCTGACATGTCCGCTGCTTCACGTGAAATTTCTTTTCTTTTCCATGTTCATACATCACTCTTCCTGCAGCAGGCTAGGAGAACAAGCTTTTTAAGTCGTCAACTTGCAGTCAGTGGTATCCCATATCTGCTTTGGTTCTTAATGGTTTACAATTTCCTTCATGTGAATGAGAACCACGGTATGTACCTATGAGCTTACAACAACATTTCACAAACTCCAAGGGAAGTTTAAAGTATGTATGTCTCCAGGTTTTTTTTCAACTCAAGGTTATTATGATACATGAATAACAGTCATCATCTGACATGAGACCTAAATTTTTTCTTGAATGTGTACCATAGAAGGAGGTGTCTGAAAAGGGCAATGTTCTTAAACCTGTTTGCAACTGATATAAAGGGTGCAAATGTTGAATCAACAAGAGAATTGTACACAGGACTAATGATTTGCATCCTGCCTCGAACACAACATTATCACTTGCTCTTAGAATTCCATGGCGTTGGTAAGCACATGGGCTCTCAAATTAACTGGTTTACACTGAGTGCATTTGTTTCTTTTTGACAAGTGTCACTGCTGTTACAGACAGCGGCACTGTCATCAGAAAGACAAACACACTTGGTGGAAACTTGAAAATGGAGATCTCATCTACAACATTATCACATTTTATGAAAATTTACAATATGATTTGATTTTACAACTTGTCAAAGGATCAAATCATGAATGTAATATGAAATAGACATGAAATGAGAAAGATCCTATGGAGAAATTGACATTTCGAGTCCTTCACCACATGTGAATATGGTGACTGGTTACTTTTGTGTAACGATGTACCGTCCCGCAGCACAACAACCATGGAGGAGTGTCAAACAAACTGCGATGGTGTTCGATCTGTGACCTCATATTTCTCATGACTTAAAAGCTTTCTGATTACTTTTTTTTCCAAAAGTGTGATATCAGCCAAGGTGGCATTGTTTGGGACAATTTTGAACACTTAGAAAACTATGGTGAACAAATTAACCACATCTGCAAAGGACATTTTACACAGGGGGCATTCAGAAGTTGCACTGTCATGCAAATTGTCATGTACAAGTGGAAAGAATGTAGGGTCAATTACAAAACAATAAAGATGACATTTCTCATGATGACGATATGTGTAATATGTATCTGTTATGAAACTTACTGCATTAATCACCAAGAACGAAAGGAGGCCATACAAGTGGAGAACACCACATTCTTGTAATGTACAGACATGTGTCCGCATGTTCAGGCATTCCTGGGTTTGCATCCATCTGTTGTTCACCACTGCATTCTGCTTCCAGACACTTCTGTTATACTATATATTCAACCTTCTTCCCTCATTAATCACTCATTTGCAAAAGTGATGGATTTCATTTTTTAAAATCTCCAGTGATGTTTGCTAATAATGACGTGTCATCCTTAAGCATCAACCAAAATTTCCACATTAGAACAAAACTATTTTGAGATAATGCTCCCAAGAAAAGTAAACACACAACAACAAAATTTCTAATACTGCCAAAAGTAGTGTGATGATCCTTTCTTTGCCTTTTATTATGGTAATTTAATCATACATATGGGTAGGAACTGACTGTATATCTGCCTGCTTTATACTATTAAGATAAGTATTGATAGTTTGGTTATTAATTAGGTAATCCATTAATGTGTTTGTTTGATGGACTCTAGAAAAATATTGTACTTTATCTTACATTAAATGCTTCACCACAATTCCATTTATTGAATTAACATATTAAACTACTTTATATGTATTTTTTTGGTACATAATATATAACTTATATTCAGTGTATGAGCTTTGAATAAGTGTTGTCTTATATTTTATTATTGTTGGGTTACTTAACAACAAAGAACAAGTCAATAATGAAATGTAAACAAAATATTTTAAACCAAAGGAGTAGTCACTCTTTAGGCTTCCGTGACATCTCCATTACCATTTCAACCTGAAGATGCCTCCAGGATAGGAGAAACTGGTTGTTTTTTTTTAAACAACATTTAACGTGACAACATACCCGATAACAGTGTCCAACTTCCTTCAAAGAAATAGTTCTTACCTGGTGTTTCTGAGAATGGTGTTTACAGCATCCTCCAGACTTTCTTTGGTTATCGACTCGAATTCCAACTTCACAGCTGCGCCAGAGGAAACCAAATACTTGATATTTTGATCTTGTGCACGCGAGAATGGAACTCCCACAACAGGCATCCCATGATATATTGCCTCTTGAGTACTCAGCAAACCTCCGTGACTCACAAATAGGAGAGTTTTTGGATGACCTGTGGAAGCACACAGCCATTACCAAATTACCACAAGCGACCCAAAATATAATGCAGCAACCCAGGTATTTCGTAGAGAAAGCTAGAAAATGGAAAATTCATTAATTTTCTCTTTCCTTGAATTACATTTTTCTGCAAACTCATGAATCACACGCAGGCAAAATTAGGACTGTAAGTTCCTCTCTTACAATTAACCTTAACATAACCTGCAACCCTTGCGTTAGCAGGTAGACTTTCTATCCATCTGTCTCACCCGGCCAACAATTTTACATGTATTCTAAACTTCACGCCATAACTTAGAAGGATTTTTTTTTCTCAGGATTTGGGAAGAAGCCATTTTTCCTCACTGTGACCTGTTTCCTTTTTTAACCTGTGATTATATTCATGGAATTTTAGGGCTCAGAAACTCTATAAAAGCGAGGAACACCAGCCGTACAGGCCACCGAGACCTCAAGAAAACCCACACAATATGTTGTACCATGCACACTTACGCTTTCATAGTTGCAAGTGCTTGAATATAGTGTGTGGCCATGACGTTCAAACATACATTAAGGATAATAAAACATCGCACTGCATTAAGGGCTAATGTGGTATTATTCAACATGTTTGATCAACAGACTAGGGAGGGATAACACTTACATTCAAACCAGTCACAATCAGATTGAAATATGACCCTGATTATAGAAACGAGAGAATTGGTGAGCCTCCCTGATCATGGGTCAAAGGTGCCGCAGTTAACCCCCTCAGCCGTGACAGTCGCATTCTTTCATGACAGCTGTGTGTGTCAGAAAAAAAAGCTGTGGCTCTTGTACTTTTTAGTGCTGGCAAAGGTTTAGGAGGTAGTGGACCCGGGATGACCCTTATTGACCTCGTAGCCCATTTACCCCCTCCCCCCCAAGTAGGGTGGTAGTGGAGATACTATTGACCATAGTTAAAATATTTAATGCAAAAATATATCCAGATATGCACTCCATATTTACTTTCCTTGATATTTTCTGAAGTATTTGATAAAAAACAGCTTATATATTCTTTGATTGATTGATATAAACTGCGTTCTACTGACCTACTGCTTAACATTGGGTCAGAAGAGAATTTCCCAAATCTCAGCGGACAGAATGCATTCATCTAACTTGCCCGAGGATCTTGAACCTTCATAAACGGCACTGGAAAGGGGTGCCCTATTCCGGAACACTAAGAAATGTGACCATTTGAACCTATTTAGAAATGTCGGACCATAAAATTTGGAGAGGGACTAGAGAGGGGATGAAGTAGGTGGTCATATGCACAAATGTTTTCACCGCACTCACCCAACAAAATGTAGATATAATATTCCGCAGCCTAGAGGTTAATGGTGATCCCCACTTTGAATAATGAGGGGAATCCATTTGAATTAAACTTGGCAGCAGAGGATGAATGTATTATAAAATTCTCTGCACACACACCATGTTTTACTCCATAATTGGTCTGTGTGAACAGAATTAGGATGGGAGTGGGTACCCATTTCAATGAAACCCTTTGCATGAAGTCTTTCCACGAGTTTCTCATCTTTCTGATAAAAATGCAAGGAGCTATTGTTTCCAAGTAAGCCCATAGAATGGAAACGTGGTTGAAAGGGAGGGAGAGGTCTTACCGAGTATATCCTTCTGTGGCATCCAATGTTGCGCTAAGACGTTGCTGGGGAGTGGATCGTCCAGGTGACTCGGATCATACTTCCAGAGAATGCGTACCTTTGGCCCAAGTGCTTCAAATGCTGCAATCATTGACCGCTCCACATCCTTGGGAAGTTTATCGATGGCCTCACCAAAACTCAAGTAGATTATGCCTTTTGTGGCTTTGTTGACAAACTGCAACACATTCTGTAAAAGGATTAATGTGTAATGGCAGAGGTGAAAAGCAGTCCTGGGCTAGAATATTCCGAATAATGATGGCTGCACCATACTTGTTTATTTAATGACTCTTGATATCCTGATGAACCTTTATTTAAGTAGTGCTGTAAGCTTCTCTATTTGGGTAATGGCATGAGTGGGCACCATGCCCATCAACGCATGATGGAAATGCAAGAAATGTAGAATAAAATTATTCACTGGGAAAGTTTGTGATCTCCCATATTTGTTTGAATATCCCATGGGTCAAACTATTCATCCATTCATTTTGGCCTACTCCAGAAATACCTTGTTAGACAGGTTTATTGTCCTATGGTTAGAGACATTTGTTACATCTACAGAAATTCAAGATCTAATTTGACATTTTTTTTTAAATTCGTAGATTTTCAGGGTTCCTAATCAGTGTTAACCCCTGGTTCTCTTTTTCTTTCATTTAAATTGAAATCCTGCCTGAAATTGTTCTTGTTTACAAAACTTATCTTTCACATATATGTCATTGTTTAACTTCTCTTTTTACCTCACTTGCTACATGCATTTTGTTATTAAAATTATAAAATAAATCTTCACAATCTATGAGAATGTTTCTCATTTACATGCCTTCAATGTCCTCATATACTATTTAATATTAATTATATACATATTGTTATATTACGTACAGTCTGTTCAATCTTGACATTGCCCTCCCAAGTTTCTCCCAGTCCTCTTTACACATTCACATTGTCATTTGCAAATGGACGTGGGGCTCATCCGTTCAATTGTCATCCTCTCTCTCAATTTTCAATGTGAAGCTAAATGAGGATCACTGTTGCACTGCACAGTGTATCGGTAGCCTAACGCTTTTGATATAGCAGCAACGATTTTTATTCAGAACCTACTCTATTATTTTCACACAACACAAATCAGAACAATACAGCTGAACAACCAGATTAGACCAACAAGCTTTCAACTGACAGTAATTAGATAAAGAAAAGGTTCTGAAGAGTTACAATTTTTTTTCATTTCTTTGAGTGACATACTTTCTCCTTTCAAACTCTGGGCATGCTGAACCATATTCACTAATAAATCCTTGGGGTTTCCTTAAAAATGCAATCACAAGGAAATAGACAATGCAAAGCTCTTTCTTCACTTGTAACACTTAATTACAATTACAATCTATTACATTTAATTTTTTGCATAGTGATCAGATGGTAGAGGGATCCGATTAAATAAGCAGACTATAATTCCAATTACTATCATTATTTCCTTCCAGTTTATTGTGTGAAACTCACATTTAACTTTGTTAGCAAACACTTTCAAACTTCTTATTTTGTGTAAGTCCCATTATTGGTAGAGTATATGTATATTAAAAATACTCTTGTTATCAATAGTGACGTTTAATATTACATATGGAAACTAACCATCAAATTTATAGACTTTTTCATTCATGAGCAGAGCAATCCCTTTCCTATCAGTAAGCAATAAGGAAAAAGTAAAATTATAAATATTAAGGACAGAACAATATAGAAAATTGGTATTCCAATTATGAATGAAAAATTAGGTACTTGTGGCATGACACAAACAAAGTCCTATCTTATTACAATATTGAATCTCATCACAAATCATAAAAATATTCTGCAGACACTATCTCTTGGAGCTTTATTTATTTTTCGATAAACCAAAACTTTCGTACAAACATGTACTCTTTCCACGACTTACCGAAGGTAAAGTCTTGGATTGGTCGCAGTGCATCCCGCCAACCTCGACAATGCCTGGTGTCTTCATCTGGAGTCCGTTGATTGCCGGGTGATTATTCGCTAATATGATGCTAATGTTACTTCCCAGATCTTGTAGTGGGGGAAGAGGCTTCCCTGTGATGAAACATGGAAAATATTTTTGAAAAAAATGGCCTTATAGTACAACTTGCTTGAGCAGCCTTGCTGCTAAACAAGGTAAATTTATATTTTATTAATAATGTAACACAGTAAGAAATTATGATAATCAAGTTATCCAGGTGAATGTTAGTTATGCCTTGGAAATTAAGGTGGTTGCATTGAAGGCTGGTTGAAATAAGCTTCCGTCATTAGATAAAAGAAGACTTTCAAAGGACATGAGAAGGAAAGGAGAAAATCAAGGACTCGTATTTCAAGGTGTTACCTTGAGATACGAGTGCCCTGAAATACAAGGTTTTTGAGTTACGAGCCTTGACTAGGGACTTCAGTTAAGGGTCTAAATTTGAGATACAAGCCAGCCTTGGTGACATCATAGTCAGTTGGTGTAGCAAGCCACTGCTCAGATTTGTCTTACTGCAGAAACATTTCTGTCATGCTCTTTTAATTTTGTGTTTTTCTGGTACATTGTGTTATTTAGCTTATTTCTTCATATAATCATTAGTCTTAAGTAGATGAGTGTAAAACGTAGTGGTGAGAAAAGTGATACATATGGAATTAAAGCATGAGATAACAGACAAACATGAGCGAGGGATGAGATTAAAAGACTTGGTAGCACAGTACGACCGAACAAGTCGCCAATATCTCTTTTATTTATTTGAATTATCTTTTATTAAGTGTCAAATTGTTTGTAAACAATAATAGTTCATTATTAATATATATTTCTTATTTTGAAAACAAGTAACAAAAAAGTTGCAATGTTTTTTGGGGGGATGGCACAAATTAATCACATTTCAATTAATTTCAATGGGGAAGATTGATATGAGAATTTTGACCTAAGGGGTCAGTCACGGGATGAATTAAACTCTTATCTCAAGGTGCCACCGTGTTGGTACGAGATACATGCTCACATACAGCGCTCTGAAATACAATCACCACCACGGTGGGGACAAAAATCAAACTCACAGGTGCCTAAGGGCTAATGCTATAAGGGTTACTGATGCGCAAGATATATCTCCTGATGTTGCTCAAGTTACATTAAATGTAAAAGGGAAAGAAAATTTTTCAATCATTCTAGGAGCAGGAATGCCTCCATTAAATGAGGTAGAGGTGGGAAAACGGAAGAATTGGAGCACTGAATATTTAAATAAAAACCCATCTGGACGAACACAACACCCATGCCCTGGGCGGGACTCGAACCCTCAACCTTTGATCAGGTGGTGTGGTTTTTAGAGGGTATGGGCCGAGATACCCCAGTCGAGTCCCACACTCCCCAGGGTCACCTTCCCTGGGCGTGCGTAAATGCATTTTCCACACCACCTTAAAAAAAAAAGCTGATGAGCACGCTACCCCCAGGATAAACCCGACTGGCCTGAGTGTAAGAGTAAATGTATATGGAATTGATGTATGCACTGGAGGATATAATCAGTGAAGTGATGAATTGTTTAGAGAGGCAGAGTGATTGTGATCATCCTCATCTTTTTTTAACAATTGCAAAAATTAAAATTTTGTGACAAAGGAACTCTATCAACTATCGAGCCAAAAAAAAATATTGTAGCATTTTAGTAACTCCTGTTAATGTAGGGAGTGTATTTAAATCATTAAACATCAATTTATATTGCATTACACAATTAAATTAGCTTCAAAATTTAGTATTACCAGGTTTTTATTGTTTCCCATAATAACATGGGTTGTGTAAACTCTGTCCCCATACACACGCATTATATGTAATGGGAATTCACCGTACATATTTGGGAAATGAAAGGGATATACTGTCAGTTGATACACAAAGCTCACCGTATATCTCCTCGGCGATTTTTTGATGAGCAGGGAGATAGTAAGACAAGTATCCAAATGAGTGGAATGCGGTCATTATTGCATTCAGATACCTCTGCCAGAAGGTCATATAGTTTGTGTGAGGTAGCACATGCAGGGGATAAATGGATGGTGGGATACGCAAGCCCATGATTCCATCTGTCCAGGGTCCTGAACCCACGGCAGTCATGCCAACGACTGGAATCTGCAATTTAAGAGAAGTAAAATCATAAGTTGTGGTTATTTATTTCTGTATTGCATTTCTTTTCTGAAGGTGTCCACCCACGGGCAGAACACTTTTTAAGAGCCACCTATCTCCCTACTGTATATATACAAAAAGCATGTAAAATAAAGTAAATCGGAAAAAATTGTCTAGATATCAGCAGCAGTAAAATATTATTATTATAATTATAAAAGGTCAAGAGAGAGTATCGACATGCATGTATGGTATCGTGGAGATAAATTAAGTGAATAAGAGGGAAGTAAATACAAGTTTTAAAAAATTTATCTTCTATTGACAATATTATCTTATGAACACTTGTAGAGAACAGCTGAAAAAATCTAATTGAGGGTATGAATTTGAGAGCATTGTAGCAGCATTTATTTTTAGGGGTGAATTTTGCATAATTGGTTTTATGGGCCAGTCAGTGTTGTTGAAATGCATGTGTCTTGGAGGCACATTAAGACATATATTGCAGTAGAGGAAGGACTGTCAATTAATTTGTAGATGAATATAATATGTAGCATTTTTCGAATGCCTTTCAGAGTGAACTTAAACTTAAAAGAGATAAAATATAACAGTGAAGCGACACATCTTGAATTATTAACCGAATTGAATATTGAATTGAAAATGATTAATATCTGTGCATTTCGAATGTCAATTGTTTTATGATTTGTTTAAAATGTATATGTCACAAGAAGCCTCTTAACAACCAACGGTGATTGTTGGTTGTTTACTGATAAACAGACCACCATGTTAAATGCAACAGAAATTTTCTTTTGTGTGTGCAATTCCAGTCACCACAATGGTATTTACCATATTAGTAACCAATAAGTTTGTACACACAGAACAGGAGAAATTTGTGTTGAACATTTTCAATTCTTATTGTGGAAGTAATGTGATGTAAAACACTGTATATCAGTATACCAAAATTAGTCTGGCTATTGCACAATATTCAATTTTAAATGTTTCAACTCAACAATTTACAATTTCAAATGTTGCACTTATTAATTAAAATATATTGATGTATATTGAAGAAACCATGCATGTATTTTCCACTGGTGTATTGCAAGCCAATTTTGTAAGATACACTGTTCTAACTCGCCCCTGCATCCTTATATTAGAAGCAGTCACTTATATGTTAAAACATATCCACATTTATTCATTCTAAACAATCAAGATCATCAACACTTTACCTATCAATATCCAAACGTTCATTATAGAATAGAGTTATCCCTCTCCAACAAGAGCCCATACCACACCATAACACAAATGTATAATAGGTTACCCAAATACCTAAAATCAATAGACAGAAAAAGCACATTTAAAACTCAAGTAAAGAATTAAATGAAAAAGTGCCCTTATTATTCAATATCAGAATGTATCACAGGATTGAAATTAATTGGGTGGCATCTTTCCTGATTCATATTTGTTCTCATTCACTGTATTTGTTTTATGTAAGTAATCTGTTGTGCTTTTCTATGTAAAGATATCTAACTGTATTTTTTCTATGTTTATTGATTAGTATGGGACCGACTGACTTGCCTTAAGGCATTAATTTACATTATGTATTTAAAGAAATTTATGGAAATGTAATTATGACTACTGATCAGCAGAACCGATAAATTATTATTATTATTAATTAAAATGGTTATTATTGTCATTCTACCTTTATCCCCCCACCAAAGTGGTGGATGTAGAGATAAAAGCAGTCATTCAGAATGGTCTCAATCAGGATGAGATCGAAGGAATCTGGGGGCATCCTCAGTAATTCGAGCGCGCCTTCGGTGTGACACTGCTGGTTGCACAGCTCGATGCTCCTCTGCCACTGCTGCCTAATCATCCCGAAATAACTCCTGCCGTTCATCTCTGCGTGATTCAATTTTGACTGGACCACGTCATGAGATCCCTGAAACATTAAAAAATATTAAACTCCTCTTAAAACCCTTAAAAAGAGAGAATTTCAACTGAATTAAAAACAATTGGAAGAGATGACTCAAACTTAAATTTTAAAAAACTCTGAAATTTAAGAAAACTCTGAAAATTTCTCAATGCTTTACAAACAAATTTTCCTGGGTCACTGGAATAAACAATTGCAAATAACCTGTTGCCTTTTTTTATGAAAATTTTACTACAGACAAAAAAAGAAAAGACATTCTGGGAGATTTTTGTCCATTGGATACCTAACTAATAAATTGGTGGAGTAGCTAGCTCATGGAATGACAGTGAGTGACACGTTCACCATTTACAATAAATTCATTCTCTTCATAACAATCCTTTTATTATTTATTATATATTTTTAAAGTTACAATGTGTACGACAAAACTTCCTGCAAAGATAAAAAAATCCCAAATCAAAGCCCATCAGAAAAATGTCATGCTAATTGCTAAATGTAGTAATATTTTTGTTTATAGGATGCTTTGACAGCTAAGGTCATTTTCCACCTCTTCAAATCATAGAAAAAACCCTTTTGGACATACACAACACCCACGCCCTGGGTGGGGCTTGAACTTGCCACCGTTGGGTTAGCCAGCAAGCATGATACCCCCTTACTTTTAATACAAACATATAGTCACTTATTGTTGACTTGTTTAATTAATAACCTCCAATAGTATAACAACGGGGCTTCATGATCAATGAATTACCCCTGGATATCATGAATACAAACTGGATTGATTGATATCATGATATTCACGAAATTAATTTTGGTAAATTTTAATTCAATTCTACATCAAACTTCAAAAGATTCTCAAAAACATCTTCAAACATGTTTCCCAAAGTATTTCATGACATGACCTATCTAAACACATGATATTAAAGCCTATTAATGCTGATGATTCGATCAGGACAATCATTAAACAACTTTTACAATCATGTTTTGAATGAAAGGCCATAGCCAAAATTTGCTCATTTCTTTTTGTTCAAGACTGCAATTGTAATTACTCCTTGACTATGGATGTTTGAGTAGAAAGTTAATTCAGATATATAAAAATACATATCCTGTTACAATGCCTTAAAACCAACCAAAAGCATTAAAGTTACAAATCAAACTATCCCAAATAAGATTTTAAAATGTATATATCATTTTGGTATGAATTCCAATTACTGGACTATTAACAATGATCTTCTATAACATCCAATGATATGAATCAATGGGGAGAATGTAAATATTCTTACAGAACAACAGAAGCCTTTGTAGTAATAAGGAGCTTATATGTAATTATCAGAACCACTAATGTTAAAATACATATTTGCAATTTAAATGGCACATAAAGATGACTTCATGTTCTTGTGAATGGTATCTTGGTAACTACTCCTTAAACTTACCTTTAAATATATTTCTCTTTTATTGGAGTTGGACTCAGCATCACCCTCTGGACTCAATATGGTTATATTATGTCCTCTTTCCAATAATGCTGAGATGAGGGCCCTATTCCAAATTTGGTGACTAGTTTGTGGCGATGGAATTATAGCCAGAATTCGAGCTGAATCTATTTCTATGATGAAGCCCCCCGTCACCATAAGGGCTACTAGAAAAAGTGTCTTAGGATCCATCGTCATAAAAATTCTGGAAGTTACAAATACAAAATGACATGAGACAGTAGAATTGTGATACACTATTTTCTAATCCTAGATGAACTTGTGTCATTAGGAAGAAAGAAATATTTCTTTTGCCTCTTCATTATAGGTCACATTATTTTTGTGGTAAGATTTTTTTTTGGCATTTAGTTACAAATCATAAATGAGATTTTGGGGAACCACTAAGTACGTATTACACAAAATAAAAATCATCCAGTTTGTTTTTTTGTGATATGATAAACCAGATAGATTAAAACCATTGAAACTGACATTTGTGTTCAGCTTTACGTTGGAGTAATTTATGAAGAGTAAACGTTTTGGTTAACTATATATGTATATCTAGCTGTTTTATTATCATAAAGTAAAAAGATACTATAAAAGCGAAGAAGAAATGAATGAAACTGCCAGGTTATTTTCATAAACTGTAAAATACCGGCTACCAACGAACTGACCGCTTTGTTACCTGCACGGAAATAAATTTTTTCGGGATGGAATCAGCCAGTACTTAAGCCCAAAAATATTAACACATTCTGTAAATAAATTAAAGTGTACTCATATTTTATAACATCATGCCGAAATTTGAATCATCTAAACATAATCAATAATTAATGTTAATGACCAATCTTTAGAGAAAATTATACGCAAACTAGATAAGCATATAGGTACACTTTACAAGGGGAACTCGAAGTTTCGTTTCATTGCTCTTTTAAGTAACACTTTCATTATGGGCAGGTCATATAAGGTTATTACAAGTTTCATAAAATATGTTTTAATTTAAAATATATTTTAATTTTAAAAATATTTAACATCTAATAGAAATTAAAGCATGCATTTCTTACTAGATTACTACAATAACACTGTAAGATTAAGGAAACAATCAGATTTCTACAAAATCATTATTCCCGTAAATGTCCACTTCACAATATCCCCGGTTATTAGAAATGTTGCGCGTTAGAAGAAACCAATTTATACTCCATCATACAAAATCTGTCCAACTTGTGACGCTCGCTCCGAACGAGGACGTGGGAGGGTCTCTTTTTTTATCGGCCGAGAAAGACGTGTTGATGCAGCAGATAAACAACATTATGTAAACGGTAGCGCGGGAAAAAGCAGGGCTGGTGGGGATCGTGGTGATGGTTGAGATTAATTGAGGGCACCCTTTGAGAGCATTACTCACTTCTCCTATAAGATATATATTATAGTAGTAACTTTGAATGTAAATACAACGCCGAACGAACCTCAAAAGATAAAAGAAATAGACAATTGGTCAAAGAATATGGAAACAAAAAATTATACGTCCCGTCCAAGCACCAGCATTGTCTCATAAGTAACCGAAGTAAATTACCAGTTTAAAAAAACTAGTAGTCGTACTGAGTAAGAGAAGACACTTTCTGCTCAAACATGGGCGAGTTTCGTGATAATAGGGTAGATATAAGAATAACCTTTCGCCCACAACTTTCTAAGTGTAATAGGCGCTCATCTTATAAGAGTGCATATTTATGCAGCTTACAGTTAAAGTGGTAGTAAAAATGCTGTATAAAGTTCATGAAAGTGTTCATACACTGCACAAAAATACTGATTTTTCCAGAGCATCAAGGGAAGAATGGTACTAGAAGAGGAAATGAAAATTAACTCCTTTTAATTAAGCATATTTCACAGGATATTTTGAAGATAAAGTTTATCAAATTTGCAAAATTTCAGGAAATAATGTCGTTGCATTATATTATATTTTCACGCTCCAAAAAGATTATGGTGCATTTCACCATTCAACTGTTTTCCTGAAGCGATTTCCAGGGGGTGGGCACTACCTTGGAGCTACGAGCTCCATCTGGCATGATCTGGCAGCCTTACCTCGGAAGAACATGGGGGCTAGCGCAGCCAACTAATTATTTCGTTTCTTCGTATACTCTCTCACCTTCCGACTCGCGTATACGCAGTAGTGTGTACTCGGTATTTTGAATATAACGGTTGTGTATAGTCATGTTGGTTTATATATGGAGGAGTTATATCAAGCTGACACAAATTTCATAACCACACAAAACTAAGGGGCAACCCATGTGTAACCTCTTAATGCTATTATTAATAACACTAACGATCAAGTAGGGGATATAAACAATTACACCAAGTAAAAGATAAAGGTCTAGCCCATCATCTGACATTACTAATTGACAATATTGTTTATGACAAACGTTACTTGAAAATGGATAATTTTGATCATAAATAAAAGCATTTGTAAACAAAATCAATCGAACAATATTAATTAAACTTATTCTACTTACAGAAACAATCTTTTTTTTATTTTGTATCGTCAAAGGGTTTGTGTGTAATATATTTAATGACTGGTAAGAGTATGCATTCCGACGTGCATTGACGATGAAAAGGTAGCTAGTTCAAATAAAAAATATGTATAACAATTTCTACGTGTAAACCTACCTTATTCGGTAGATTACCCTTCATCATCATTATTGACAAACAAAATTTGTAGAAACGATACATAGGGTAATATCTTCAACGAATTAATAAAAATATATTAGAAAATGAAAACACAATGTCGTGAAATATGTTAATAATTTAAGCATCAATATCAATAAAACAATTTAAACAATAGTTAACCTTCGAATGCTGGTAATGAGTATACCATTACCTAAGGAACGCAAGCACTAAAAGGTTTGGCCTAACTGTACCACAGTCTAAACTATCTGTACGCCGCAGAAAAAAGTAACAAATATAAGACATGCACGCGAAATTGCAGTCGTCCCGTTCTCCGTCCCGCGCGCTATTGTTTATACGCCTCCATCTCGCAAACCATTAAACAGATCCCGACCAAACTCGAGAATAAAATGAACCTCTATACCTAGTTTAAGGAAAAGAAATACGTGTTTGTGCCTCATTCCGATTTCGTGAACGTGACCTCCAAACATTCACCTCGCCTGGAGATTCGCGAGGCGAAATTCACGACCGAAATTGTAAATAAATTCGAAATTTCATTGCGGCCTCATTGTTCAACCTTAATCGTCGAGACTCTACAATCAAACATTTATATAAATTTCCTTTCGCGTGAACCTTGTACGAAAACCATCACCTGAAACAAGGGATTGCGTCAGTCCATCACAATATTTGTGTCGAGTCCATTTAGCCATCTAGGCTAACCGGGATTTACGTCTAAATGGACAATTTTTAACGACTAAACTAAATTCACCACATTAACCAAATTCACGGAGCGTGTTGTACTTACCACTCTCAAAGAGAATAAATTTTTCACACTCCCTACGTGCTCAAATACACCCTCAACGAACGGTTAAATATTTAATTGTTAATACTTACATATCTCGAAAAAACCATTAACAAAATCTCCATTTTATATTTTTATATGAAGGAAGAGGTATCAGTCTTCAATAAAAGCAATTTAAAACGTTTGTTAATAACTTGGCTGTAAGTTGGAGAATCGAAAAGGTGATTAGTGATGAAATTGTATTGCAGGAGGCGCAGTGATTATTTATTCAGATATTAAGGGATAATTATATATATATATATATATAATGTGAGAGGTTTGGAAGATGAGGAAGGAGTCAATTGCTTTGGGTAATCCGGCAGGGTCTACTTGCAACTAATAATAATTATATATAAGGTCTCAATGTGATGCATTAATTACCCCTCCCTCCTCCCCGCCCTTATCTCTCCCCTCTCTC
>WURS02219543.1:0-20013 GCA_011762765.2 Rhinocypha anisoptera | reverse complement strand
CCCCCCACTTTGTCAGCCCCATGCCACAGTGCTACTTGACCCACCCACCACCCCTCTCCCTCCCCTCATCTCTTACGATGTATTTATTTATGTCTTGTATTTAAGCTTGCTCTTCCAATATACTTCACCAGATGGTGGCACCCCTACCATTCCTTTCCTATTCTTCTTTACCCTTCCTCCCGGTCTGAAGAGCCTATTAGTGCTGACCAGACTTAAAACAACACCTTGAAAAGATGATGGCGATCATCGCCGAAACCGGTTGTGTTTTGTAATTTTTTGTATCTCTTGTGGAAATATAATAGTTATTAAAAAACCATCACTTTAAGTATGAAATGATTGAAATTCTCTGTGATGTTAAAGCTCAATGAGAAAACAGAAAATATATGACCCCAGCTATATGTGTGATGGGTTCAATAATTATAATTCTCACATTGCTAATTTTACTATTCTATTAATTACATATCATTTCCGAAGAAATACAATTATTTTTGAAATAATCTAATGTATAAATAAACATAGGTTTGAAACTTGAGAGATTATCTCAGACTACAAGATGTATCTGCAAGGCAATGGCCATCCGTGCAACTGCTTAGAGAAAATAATTCTCGAAAAACTCATTTACTATTTTGGTATCCTTCGTAAGCGAATATAAGAAAAAGGATGGTATTTTTTTTCTGAATGCGAAAATAACACAATGGGTGAAGTCCTATTTAGCCTATTGGTTTTGATATGGCTAATCATAATGCATCCCAACGCTGGACAATCACTACGAATTCACTAGGAACCGCCTCAATATTATGTTTGTCCTGCAAATCTCACATTCCCCACTCCTACAGCTGCATTTTCGAGAAGTGTAACCTGATATTCTACGCTGTGTGTGTCTTGGTTGAGGAGCGACCGAGCTTATGTCTAGCCCCTCTGCTGCAGGAGCCTCATTTCTTTGCGACATCTCTGTGTGGGAGAAAAGTGACCACGGCGCTCTTATCCTTCTATTTCTGATCGTGGTGGACCCAGGACGACCCTTATTAACCGCGTAGCCCAGTTCCCTCCAAGGGGGTAGTGGGATTATGATTGACTATAGTCAAAATATTTCATGCAGGAATATATTGAAAAATAAATTCCATGTTTATTTTCCTTGATTATTTTTGATTAATTTGATATCAAACAGTATGTAAATGCTTTCATTTATAACCAGAATTCTACTGAAAATCTGCAACAACTAAGGGAAATTACGAGGGTGGGTCAGAAAACAATATCCCAAATCTCGACTGATGGCATGCATTTGTCAAACTCGCTCGAGGGTCGTGAGCCATCATAAATGACACTTCAAAGGGGCACCCTATTCTGGAACAATAGGAAAGTGTGACCTCAGCCTAGGGGTTAATGACAAGTAGGCCCATGAGCTTGAAATATAATTCCATTTCCTACACTAGCTTCGAGTTGGGAAGCTCCGAACTACATCAATTTATATTGTGGATTTTCCCTATGCAGTGAGCCGCCTATAGTATTCTTTAGTCTATGCTTCCAGTCAAACATTCAATGAACCACCATGACTGGTCAACTGTATGTTTAGAGAAAACAGGACCCTTTCAGAGGCCATCGTTGAAAGGGACACAAAACTTATTTACCATCTAATAAGACACAATACTAAGCATAATTTTGGAAGGAAAATTTTTGAGTTAATACATGTGAGATCAGTCCAGAATCCCTAGGTTTCAAGATGGTATGCACCAAGTAAATCGTAAGATATTTTCTGTAAAGCCAGCAATAGCAAGAGACTGACAGGTATGGTTGGAAAGACAGTGACAATGCAAAAGATATGCCTAGATACCTATGCCTTCTAGATTTCTATGCCTTTAGATAGAAGAAATTATAGGGTTTACTCAGCAAACATTTGAGAGCATGATGGACTCATTATTTTAATGATTAGATAGATAACCCATTTTGGGTATATGGTTTGTGTGTTGGCATCCTGTTAACATTATTAGACCTCATAAATTATGTATTGATTTTACAGCTGCCTTCATAAGAGTTGTTGGGTCTGAATTTGTGCAGAAGTATCTTGGTGAAGGTCCAAGAATGGTTCGTGATGTATTTCGACTGGCAAAAGAAAATGCTCCTGCAATCATATTTATTGATGAAATTGATGCAATTGCAACCAAAAGATTTGATGCTCAAACTGGTGCTGACAGAGAAGTGCAACGGATCCTTTTGGAGCTCTTGAATCAGATGGATGGCTTTGATCAAACAACCAATGTTAAGGTTAGTCGTGGTGTAACAAGTACGCGTATGAACATATGACTTGAGCTGTTTTGGTCTATAACTGTGATTTTTCTTATAATCTATTTGTCTTATGGAAATTTCAGTTTGAGTAAATTATAATTTTTTGTGATCTATAGGTTATAATGGCTACCAATCGTGCAGATACTTTGGATCCTGCTCTTCTTCGGCCTGGTCGGCTTGACAGGAAAATTGAATTCCCACTCCCTGATAGAAGGCAGAAACGTCTTATATTCTCTACCATTACCACAAAAATGAATCTAAGTGATGAAGTTGACCTTGAAGACTATGTGGCACGTCCCGACCGCATTTCTGGAGCAGATATCAATGCCATCTGTCAAGAGGTAAAGTAATTTACTTCCTCTCTCTGCTTTCATGAATGAGTGTTTAATAATAGCATAAAATTGTCCAACTATATTCCACTTTGAATTTGTTGCATCCTGCATGTGCAGCACCAATTGTATTTGAATGTAATGAAGTGATGCTCTCTCTGTTTCCACTTATCATAATTTCTTTAGTACCATATTTCCCAGCGTATAAGATGCACTTTTTTTACTCCAAAATGTGTTCTAAAATCATTCTGTCGTATGCACCTTTCCTTCTTATCTTGTCTTATAGGCCGGGAAATATGGTATTTTAAGTTTTTTTTCGTAAACTCTAACCTAAAAAATCAAGGTGTGTCTGATGTACCTGTGCAACTTATCGCTGGGAAATATGGTAATTCTCTTGCTCTGGTAATGGTTTCAACCAGTATTAGCCATGGTGGTTGGGAGAGATAGTGGGAAACCAAGATTTTATTATCCTCCATGCATCCATATACAGTATTAATTTTTGAGATTTATGTGTTCTGTATTTACATCTCTAAAATCATTTATGAAAGTACTCGGTCCCTCCCCTTTTTTCAGTGCTTAAATAGTTCAGTTTTCATATTATTAGTAAGAATAATTAGCTCAGTAGAATTGTAAATACTTTATTTGTTGGCCTCCATTTCATAGGATACCATGATTGATATCCCTAATACCAGTGATGTCAGCCTTGAGAGCAATTAAGTAGTTCACCAATTGCATTATGTCATGTGAAAATTTTTTCCCATTGTGTAAGGGGAAAAAAAATTCAATGGCTATACAGAATATAACTAAATCTAAACATGCAGTTTGAGATTGATGAGAGGGATTTCATGAAATATAAAGTTTCATTAAAAAATACCCAATTAATAAAATTATATATTTACTTAGAAGAAAAAATGTTTTATTTGTTATGGAAAAATATTAAACTACTTCTCTACATAGTCAACATTTGAAGCTTTATCTTTAAACACGTATCATAACATGTGTACTGATAATTTGCACCCTAGATCATATTTACCTGTGACTAGTCTAGTGAGAAAAGTACTCGCAACTTCTTTCAGTTCTACATCACTTTGAAAGTTCATTCCTGCCTAAAAGTTCTTAGTTTTGTTAAGAGATAAAAATCTGAGGGAGGCACAGTCTTTACGGTGGATGGTAGAAAATTTCCATTTGGATTTTTAAAGAATTTTTTGTTTTCCAAGTCGCATGAATCCTGGCATTGTCATGGAGGATAACAATCCCACTAGTCAACAGACCTTGATGTCACTTCGACTCTCCCACCCTAATTTTTCCACTTTTTGACAGTGTGCGTCACCATTGACAGTTGACAGGCTCCATGAGACATAAAATTCTTGAGTACACCGTGTTGATTCCGGAAAATGATTGTCATGAGTTTCCTGGTGCCCATCTTGATCTTTTTTTCATTTGGTCATTGAATGAGCACAATGGCACTCCATTGCTAAGATGTTTCCTAAGAAATCAATATTTTGTCTCCAGTGACAATGAGAGTCAAGAAATTCTCCTTCAGAATAATGCTCCTAAAGCATCAATGCTGGATTCATATTATACTATTTTGTGGTCATCAATAAGCATGCAAAGAGAGACCCACCTGGACAAATTTTCCTATGCATCAGATGGTCTAAATGATTGAAATCTTGAGCTTAGAATGTGTCAAATCAAGACTATAAGATGTTAATATCATAATGTATAAAATAGTTGTACTCATAACGTTGCATAATATTGATTCAAATGTTTTTCATTTTCAGGCTGGAATGCATGCTGTTAGAGAGAATCGCTACATAGTTCTTGCAAAGGACTTTGAAAAGGGGTACAAGAATAACATTAAGAAAGATGAATCTGAACATGAATTTTATAAATAAGGAATATGAGCAATCTGTAATATATTTTTATTTTCATTTTGAGGTTCTATGTAATAAATACAGACTTGCTAATTAATCTGGTTCACTTCTAATTAACATATCCAGGACAAATAATTGCATTGTGTGTTTCTAGCATCAATAATGATGAACAACCTAAATATTATTACTACTAACCCTGAAATTGAAACTAAATCCATACTACATGATTTTGAACGCATAACTAATGGGTTCATATTTTCTTTAGATCTAGGCCAGTTTTCTTAATGGCTACATTATTGATCAATTCAAATTCTTCACATTGGTTTATAATTGCCCCATATTCCAGTATTATCAAATAAACATGGCTTCACATTGAATGTTCATCATCATCAGTATTTTACCTGTAAGTTTGGTTAGCTACAGCATTCCATTCGGCCATTACTCCTTGATAGCTTTTATCTTTTACATTAATTTTTCCCAAGTCCTATTGAATATCTCCATCAATTTTACCTTTAATTTATTTCTGCCAATCCATTTTTCTATATGTTCTGCCTTGGTAGTATGCCAAAAAGTTCTCCAGCATTGAATGCTAACAAACTTGTAAGAACTGTTCATGTGTTGAATTTTCTGATTTCTCAGTAAGAGTATCAGTGTGTGTTCTATAAACCCTACCCATTAATACCAAATTGATTTTAATTATTCAGAATGTTATTTTTTAAGTATAATTTTTCCTCAAATGATGATACTGGACTACACAACAGGAAAATTTGGGATAAAGCAATCATAAGGCTTTTCAACACTTTTTGAACAAAATTTTAAAATAGCATGACACTGACATGTAACTATTACAGTATATGAATCAGTTGATACATTTTAGTAATTCTTTCATGCAATGGTGTTTTGAAAAGAATGTAATGCTTAGTGTTACTTTACACTTTTCACATTATGTCCATATGTTTGGTTATCAGCATATCACTTCTTTTCAAATCCCTCTTTTTATTAGGTTATTAATACAATCATGCCTTGTGTCCTGAACTTTTGAACAATATGTAGTAGTAATTGTTTTTGAAATCTCTTACTGAAATTTTTGGCATGAATAATAGCTATGAATTTACAGCGCCATATCAACTGTAGTTGTTAAAAGACACCAATTCCATTTCTTTCCTATTATGGCAATATGATGTTTCTCCTTTTGCCAATAATGGTGGTCATGTCTCCCATCTATTTTGCTTAATTTTATATCACTCAGGGTTGAGGAATAAGGGTACAGTAGAAGTCCTACTGATGCATGACATACATTAGTTATGAGTGAGTTTTGGTGACAATATTTTAATTTTTTTATTAATGAAACTATCTATTTTCATTGCATTTGCAGTTGGATTGATACAACTACTTCATGGCTCATTTTCACCCAATTTTTGATGCCATTGTAAATACCGAAAGAGGCGAATTTAAATGACCGTCAGCTATAACGAGAGTGCGTTATAACGAGAGATTTTTCGTCATTTATAAGCTCTTGTTATAGCAGACTTCTACTGTAATTCATATTTTTCATTGCTCAGTAAATGTAAGAAATCAAAAATCAAAAAGTCATTTGCTGAAAATAGACAGCCCTACCAATTTCTCTGATCGCAGGATGGTAGTCACTCTGGCAATTGATTAAAGGGTTTGACAAGTATTTTTATTCATGAAACATTTATTAATTCATATGGAGATATAAAACAACACATCTAGAAGTTTGAAATATCTACAACACAACTTTATATGATTGATGTGTAGGCTGCAACACATTAACTTTATGATTAAAAGGGAAACATTATAGTATAATTGATCTTCTAGATATGCAAACATATCCAGCATGCAAGATACATCTGTAGAGGAATTCACAACAGTTATATTTTCTTTCTGTATATAGATTTATGTTTGGCAAACTGTCATCAAATGATAACAGGTACATAAAAGAATTCTCAAACTCACAATGTCCTCACATGAAGACATAAGTTAAGAGTATAAAGAGATTATGAAAATTTTAAGTATGTGATTCATTCAAAAAGTACTTTAGGGTAATCATGTAAATGCTTTATTTCCATCTTAAGGTTTTCCCAGATTAAGCTTGGGTTGCATTGTTAAGTGGTTTTGGCATAGTTTTATACTTACTGATGTCAACCCTTAAGGAAAATTAGTTTGAGACAAATACAACGTCCATGCCCCAGATGGGTTTGAACATACAGTAGAAGTCTGCTATAGCGAGTATGGCTTCTAACGAGAGTATTGCTCTAGCGAGTGATCAATTTGTGTTGGTTGGTCCACGTGTT
Organism: Rhinocypha anisoptera; assembly: GCA_011762765.2. Taxonomy (NCBI): domain Eukaryota; kingdom Metazoa; phylum Arthropoda; class Insecta; order Odonata; family Chlorocyphidae; genus Rhinocypha; species Rhinocypha anisoptera. The sequence continues at coordinate 13,212 of WURS02219543.1, read as the reverse complement.
AAAACATAAGGAGTTCCGCCAGTTATTACGAGTGTCACACCTGCACTATCGCTATAGCGAGTAGATTTTGCTGTAGATGGCGTTCGGGTTGCATAAATCGCAGGATTCAAACACTCATTACATTATCATGCCCTGCGAATCTACATTGTAATGAAGACTTTACGAGAGACTGTGGTGATTTTAAGAGAGAGAAGACTTAGTGGTTTGATGTCACAGACTTTCCTGTGGAATGACTGAACAACTTATCTTGGAAACTGTGTGTCAGTCTGTCATTTCCTGGTGCTATTTCGTCCTTATAGCCGATCAATCGGAATAAAAAAACATGGAGCTGTGAGCTAGACTTGTAGACAACACAGGAAAAGCCCATTTGTCTGTGTTGACCTTAGCAGGACGGCCAATCTCTCGACCCTCCTCTTATTTATGGAATCGTAATTGTTAACCGCAGGCCATACCTTATCTATGATTCTTCACGAGACGTACCCGAAGAGAATACCAATGCATGACACACATTAGTTACGAGTGCATGACTTTTGGTGACATTATTTTAAAATCTTTTTAATGAAACAATCTATTTTCAATGCATTTGTGGATGGATTGGTACAATTACTTCATGGCTCATTTTCGCCTACTTTTGGTGCCGTTATAAATGCCGAAAGAGACGAATTTAAATGACTGTCGGCTATAATGAGTGTGCGTTATAACGGGAGATTTTTCGTCATTTAACAGCTCTTGTTATAGCAGACTTTACTGTATGACCTTTGGGTTAGCAGGCAAGTACTTGGCTAACCTGGCTGAAGGTAATCACATAAATACATTTTAATTAAATATGTGGAAATAATGTTACTCATTGGTTTTTGTAAAACATTAGACAGGAATATGTTAAAGAAGACTCATTCCTTATATTTCAGCAATAATGAAGAATGTGTGGTTCTCTGTGAAGAGTAGTGTAAAATTGACAAATACACTGTACACAAATACTACATGTGCTGCATAATCCTTAACAGTAACAGTTTTAAGAACTGTTTTTCACATTTAAATGTAGTGACGTAAGAGAAAATGACTGCCTTCAATTGATGATATTGACATTAATGGGTTGATATTATTTTAAATTGTGTATTTATAGATGAGGGCATCAACATTTTTATACCATTTATGTTTATCAATATTTCTTGATAGCATTGTGATGTAGACTTTGTAATTTTTTCATCATTTATTTTTACTTGTGGATATGCTACCATTTACTTCTTTAACATATTTTCTTTTTTGCAATCTTGTCTGAAATAGGATCTTATACTTACACTGAGTATCACTCAGCATCAATAGATGGCAGCACCATGTAATTAGATACATGAAGAATTTAAATATAAAATGGCATAAAAGGATAACTGTACTTTACGTAAATTTTGTCCAAAATATGGTGAGGTACATGCATGCCAAGACCACATAATGATGTATGGCAAGGGTTAAGACCAAGTTTTGTTGTTTAATTATCATCAAGTGGTTTACAGCTTAGAAATAATTATTTTCAAGTTGTTCCTTTGACGAATTGCCCACAGAAAGAAAGTATCCCTAAATGTGTTAGTTTGGCATCTATCTCTCTGAAATTTAAAATAAGTTCACATTACCCAGTATGAACTACAAATAATTTCTGGATTTCATAATTGAATACAGTGGTTTTTTTATAATACATTTAATCTACCTTTGTCTTCTTCACTCTAATGACTGCCAACTGTGATCTGAAAGCATCACTGTAATGCATTTGCCTTATCTTATCAATATTCAGCTTATAAGGCTGTCATGTACTGAATCTTCTCAATTTCAAAAATGAATCTCTTTTCAGATAGATCCCATTTATGTATGTGTATTTTAAAGCGGTCTCATGATAGATAGCATTCTCACTTTTTCACCTTTAAATCACTCCTACCAACAATGCATCTGATGAAACCTAATTTTTCATTTGCCTGTCCAATAAAATGTTTCATATATAGGGGGTGTTAGCAGTAACTATGAAGGTAGTAGTAACAGTAACTCTTATGTATTTGGCCAAACTTGAAGTTTTTAGCTTGTTACCTTTGATCTGTTATGGCACATAATAATATGTCAAATGCAGCTAATGGGCTAAAGATATTCAAAGACTAAGGTCATATAATGGGTGGCATGAAAGTTTGTACCTGGGAAAAGAAAAAGATTGAAAAATTATTTCTGGTATTTCAAATCTTAATTTATTAGTTATTCTTTCTACATAAAAAATGAAATCGGTATGTGACTCCATTGTCATGGTGGGGAAACAGTGTGATTTGTGAATGATGAGCAATGCGTATTAAATCTGCTAATGGCCTGCAGTCCTTGAAGTAAGCTTCTTATGGAAGGAAAATTTTATCATAACAACATAAAATTTATCCATTTCTTAAAAAAATAAAAGGTCAAGGTTGAAAAACATATAGGTAGAGTATAAATTAGACCCAGTTATCTAGAATGTATTTTGGAGGAAATTGGGCATTGCAGTAGAGACATTAAGTGTAGAATTTCAATAGCAAGTAATATTTTTTAAGGTGAGGCATAATGAGGAGGACTTTGGAAAAATACATTAGAAAGGTTTTGTGAAGGATTTAATTTGGGTAATATGGTGTGGAAACCTGGTCACTGAAGAAGGGGAATGGTCATAGATTGGAGATGTCGGAGTGGTTAATGGTAGAGAATGTAAAAGGGACTGAAAGAAAGTCAAAGGGGTATTGAGGATGATAGGGGAGGACAGAATGTGTGTTGAGTGAAAGTACAAAGGAGTCAGGAAAAATGAATGGCAGAAGTACTGAGAGGTGATGCGATGATATGAGTGGTAGCAGGCAGAATGTTAGGAAAGTAAGGTAGAGGTGGAAGAAGGTTTGGCATAATGGACAAATAAGGATGGCAGAAAAATCACAAAGCTTAAAGCAGATTATTATTAATAGTGTGTAAAATCTAAACTGGCTATTTAAAAAATATAGCTCCTTTTAGGCCTTTGTTAATCAGTAAAAGTAATTAATACTGTCTATCAATAACTCACATTTGGTTGTTATAACACTTATGGATAAATATATATTATTAGTTCACCATTATGAGCCTTCTGTTCTCCCTTTTTTCCCACTAATCCATTGCCTACATTTCCATCAGGATCGGTACCCCTCTCACTGGCCACAAATTAAATATTAAAATGGTGTTTTTATAAATGCAAAAAACAACATAAAAATTCATAAATATGAGCAAGTAAAAAACTATGGGAAAATTACATAAACACACTTGGAGCACAAATAGAAGAAACATCTCAAAATTTTTAGTGGTCATCCCACCTTCTTCAAGGGAAAGAAAGGAAAAAATAAACATTATTTTCTTTCTCTCCCTTGAAGGTGGATCAACCTCCAAAAATTTGGAAATAAGTGTGAAAGTTACTTAATTTGTGCTCTTTTATGTTAATATGACTGTCCATGCTGAAGGGTGTTGTGCCACCAAAATATTAAGGAAATAGCTAGTGTCTTATTTTATTCCTGTTTCAATGTTTATATATTCCAAGTATGTTTATATCACTAAATGTATTGTAATGTCAAGATTAGGTACAAGTAAGAAAAATAGTCATTTCCACTGTTTGCCTACTTACAGGATGTTGATGGAGTTTATGACTGCTGCACTTTCAATTATGACAAGAGTTTTTCTCTGATTGGTTTACTTCAAGAAGGTTTCTCCTTACAAAATACTCCTCTGATATCCCTATTTCCTAGAGAGATCATTTCTTCAGTTTCTATTGAAGGAAAGGGCTATGGCCATATGGTCTACATTCACAGGTACCTCAATTAAAAGTACCCTCTCTATCTAATAAGTGTCTTCATTTTTATATTTTTTACATCAATTAATGCATAATGTTGGAACATTGACAAATTTACATCATAAAATTCACAAATCATTACTTGGGGTAGTTAAATCTCTCATGAGTGAAAGGAGGAAATTCTTCACCACTTTTTTGGTAATTTTTCCAAGTTGGTCTACGTATCTATTTAATGAAGAAATTTAACCATGCCTGGATTTCCTGCATTTTTCGGAAGTACTTTTTAAATTGTTACTTGAATTTAATTTTCTCTTGCTGAATTAAATACATCATAAAAGATTTACAGGACAATCTGAAGATGAACATTTGATTTTGATGGCCAAACTCTAAAATCTTATTGCTACCATCATTTGTTGAAATTCAAGTTAGTAGTCAAGGTAAACTGACAGATTGAGACAGCGTGCCAGTCAATGACGAATTGTACTCAGGGGATTCATACCACTCGAGTGTTTTAATCGTAACCAAACTCGTGGAAGAATAAATATATTTTCTATATTAAAAGTATAGCTATACCGATTCCTCAGGAAACTCCAAGGTAAAATATAATGGACCGTTGATCGGGAACTGGCACAACACAAGTCTTGTCACAAGTTCTCTATTCCATTATGTGATGAGAATCTATGATTTTCCAACCCATACTTCTCTTGAGAGTCATGTGAATATTGTTCAAGTCCATTACATTTGCCTTCTGATACTGCAATATCATATTTATTCCTTTATATAATGGCATGAAATTTCTGACGCTTCTGTTTTCTCTGCGATTTCTTACCTTCTTTGAACACCGCGCGTGAGGTAAATGATCACAACATTTCTCCAACCTTCACGAAAATTAAGTGAATCCCGCCACGGTGAATTCCATTTCCTTCCTGTTCTTATGCGAACATTAATCGAAGACTCTGACACTGAACCGGCCGGCATTCGGCGTTCCTCTAACGATGACGAGTATCAGACGCTCCGGTCTCAATAAGCCCCCAATCCACCCCCATCCCCCTCGCTCCAACTCCTAAATGCGATCGGCAATGACGTCAATTCACTTACGTATTGGCGCGGCGCTCCGTGGAGCTAACCGTCGCGTCGGTCTCACATCATCCTTCGAACAACATGATTATTACGTGAGACAGGGAATGCTTTTAAGTTTGCCTAGCTGGGGCTTCGTCGCTCTTTAAGAGAAACCCAACTCCTACGTTCACACTTCTGAATACGTGTATGACACCACGTCACTCGAGTGTTAGTTCTTACAGCAAAAAACATCCAACCTCAAAAAGCTTCTGATGCAACATCTGGAGTCGTTGCTAGATATCCGTCCTTATTTTTTCCTGCAGATCGGATTGCTTAGACATTTTACCCTCCTTAGTGAGCAGTAATTTAAGCGTTCGGATGGCTGAAGGCCGAGTTTTATTTAGTAGTTACCCTCGGTGTTAGTTACCTTATAATGTAAACTTTTCAATGCCCCAACGTTATGCAGCAATGGATTTGAAAGCTAGACCAAGCTTACTCCAATTGTAGTTATTGTTAACGTCATCTATTTGCTGATCCCTGGTGTCATGACAAAGGTGAAGATATTTAGAGAGAATTCTATAAAAAACTGAAAGATTTAAAATGAAAATAAGGGACATTTTATGTAAAATTTGTTTTGCAGAAGGCAATTATTCGATATGAACGTAAACGGAAGTCTTGTGGGGAAACACGTGTGGACGAACACGTGTAACCAAATTTCTCATTTCTTTTTGTTGGTATTCGTGGTTCTTGGAGTTCTAGACATCCATATCTTAGGAAGCCACTTCTTCACTTGACAAACATAATACAACCTGACAATCCAAGGCTTGTAGATAATACGAGTTCACCTAATAACATAATTGACGTATTTTCTTTTTGGACAATATTAAATTATTTTGCTTTGGTTTTTGCTTATTTGGGAGTATCAAAACATTATCTGAAAACGATAATTTAATTACTGTGCAAATGTCACAGGTTCTCTTGACTGTGCTTTCTGAACGGAGCTCACCCCGGCATTGTATGAAAGATTAATCCATTTTATCGTCTTAACCTCTTTCAACATTGTATTAATAGATGGGAATGAAGAAATGCCCTTGCAATTCTTTGTGACCATCTATTAAAAACTGCTAATTCTCTCATTCTGCATCGCCATTATGTAATTCTCTTTCAGTGTGTTTAATATTTTTACCCTCTTTCTTTTGCCTTTCTCCCTAGAATATAAGTCCCCCTTTCGGTAGTCCAGCGCTCTACTCACTGGGCTACCATGATATCAGAAATTGCATTGGATTTGCTGTGCTTATTTTTTAAAGGTGTTTTTTTTATATTTAATAACTTCTGATGTTATTTTCTTAGGCTTTTCTTTGCCTTGTGATTTGTGCAAAAGCGTCGTACAGAGGATAGAGTAATTCTTTTTGACAGTGGTCAGCAGAGCTTTTCAGTGAGAAATTTCACACCTTTTATTTCTTCTTTCCCTCCCAGAAAATAGTGCTGTGATAATCTTCGTTCCTAACCCATAATCGTTTCTCAGGATGTTTTCATTTTTCAGGTGAAAAACGTTATCATGGTCATTACGAATCACCACTGTTATCCAAATTCGTCATCAGTTAAGTTTATTAAGTTAATAGTAATTAATTTGTTCAGAAAATTGCCTCGTGAGGAAGGAGCATCATCAGTGACACGAAAATGATTTCTAAAAAGACACTCCCTTCTTTGTCCTTCGTGAATGAAGATTTCCGATAGCTCAAATTGTTTTCCATCATTTTTTTCGATATTTCTGCGCATACTTCGGGTTTGATATCTCGAGGGTCCTCAGCTTTTGGTCAACAAGTGATACATAATTTGTTTGGCCTCAAACTGCCAAAAAAAATCGTTGGTCACATTAACCTAGTGGGGCAGCGGATTCGTCTACCAATCCGAAGGTCATGATTTCGGAAACCGTTCCAATTTAGTTTGAGATGCGATGAGTCAGTTGGAAGGAAACATCGCTATAGAGGATACTTGAGGTTTCGTGCACAGCATATACGTGGATAACTCGTTATACAGTAGATATATGTGAGAAAAAACCAGTATCCTCAATTTCTTTTTCAATCAATCAAAGTTGTTTATTATCAGAAGTGTTGTTCTTACAACAACAAGCTGGAACTATAAGGATATCTCACTCTCTTCTCATCACGGTATTAATTTTTATTGTTGTTTTATTTTCTTAACTAAATTGACAAAAAATATTTAAGAAAATTGTACATCGTACAATTCTTGATGGAGGCGGATTAATGCTACGCTCAACCGCTGTTGACTGAAGAGTTGTAATCTCTGGACAAGATTATCGTCGAATGACTTCAATCGCTAAGCATGTCCATTTTCATGGCTTGTTTGCACTGGGCACTTAAAAGGATTACTATTGATAAACGCAACAAAAAAAACGATTCACGTCTCGTCGTCACAGTGATGCCCTCAATTACCGCGACCTACTGCGACTGAAAGTCTTAATTAAGTGCGTCATCTGATAACTGGTCGGGCCGTTCTTAATTCATCTAATATCCGGCCTCTTGTCTGCAGACGTATTTCTTCTACTACTCCCTTCCTGTCTCAGTAACTTGGATAGAATATACTTACTAATTTATTTTTTATTACTTATCGAAGTGACATATAGTATTTCCTAAACGTAACTCTTTTAAGTATCTCTCGTAATACATATCACTTTCATCCCTCCTCCGGGAAATAGTGTCTGATTGAAATCGCGAGCAGTTTCCAAATCGAAGAGCATTACTTTTAGAGGTCATTCGCGTTATCGCATTACTTTTAGTTTATTTACAATTCAAAATAATTTTCATGTTCCTCCTGTTCCAAACAAAAGATTGGCAAAGCCAATGCAGATCCCTAAGAAATGAAATTAATGGTGAATATAGAGTAATAGAGGGCAGGTGGATAGAATAGCAGTGAAAGGAATTCGAGGACCTGATGAAAAACGAAAAGTTGGATGCTGCATGAAATATCATCAAAAATTACTTAATAGGTTTTAGAATAAAGAACGGAATTTTTTGTACGATCGTCAAGAACTGTTTGACCAGATTATAAAAACCCCATGCATCAAATTTTGCAGAATACACCACCATTGGACAAATGTTAGATGCATTAAAAATAATACTGAAGGTGGAATAATGTAATAACGAGGGAGGAATTAGTTATGAAAATTGAAGAAAAGAAGACTGGAAGTTAATGGAATATCATCAGAAATCATGAAATCACTAGGTGCAGAACATGTGCCATATACGATAAGGGTATACTGACCTCGGACTTCCAGAACTGTGATTTGGTTCTATTGTTCAAAAAGACTTCACTAAGTAAATGTGAACAGTGTCTCACAAAAAGTATCTATTATAGGTAAGTCAAAATCTATATATGATAGGTAGGTCTCACGATAAGTAGTAATCTCATGATTAAAAAATTCTGAATACCATTATTCTGCATATGGTTGAAAATAATATGGAGGAATAACATACATGACATCAGTTAAAGTTCAGACTCGACATAAGTACAAGAGAAGCGATATTGGCATTGAGGTTTGTCCTAAAAAAAAGTCTGCAGAAAGGTGAAGAAACACTTTCAGCCTTCCTTGATATTGACAATACTTTTGATGAAGGGCGATGGAAATAATTATTCAGAATGTTAGATGAGATGGGGATAAACCAAAAAGACGAATAGTCTGAACGCTGTACATAGAAGAGAAAGCTGTTTATAAAAAAGGGCTAGGTGAGGTGAGAGAATTTTGGAAAGAAAAGGTAGAAGGAGAAGTTAAGTTCTAGGGAATACAAGTTTACGTTATGTGGATAAACCATAGTTGCGAAAAGTGGAGATGGATTCTATATTTTCAGGCATAACTTTTTTTTCACAAGGTATTTTTTTTTTCTTGGAGATGGACTTTCACTCTCATGCTAATTCTAATGCAAACCATACTGAGTGGCCAATATGGCATCAAGCACAGCATAAAGAAGGAAATGTTACTCAAAGTGGGAAAGAATTATAACACTCATACCATTTATGGCGTGCAACAGGAAAATGTCCAATAATATACATATCTAACAGTAAAATTACGGCTTATGGGAGACGGAAACCAGAAATAACTAACGTAGTAAATGTGGAAGAAGTAGCATTCGACAAAAAAGCAGGTACCCAACGTCAAAAATGTTTTAACCTAAGATTCCTTACGTGTGGAATTTTCTAAATTTTCACTGAAACTTGGATTATTAGGATGATAGCTGATCGAAGAAGGTAGGAAGCTAATTGAGAACTATACGAGGTTATTGGATATTCGTCGGTCGCATAGTGGTTCAAAATGCCCAAAAACCTGGCCAAAATTCGAAAAATCAAAGTGCGTGTTTAGAGTTTTTTATCATCACATCTTATATAAAAGAGACCAACATATGCATTCCTAGACAGGAAAGAGATCTGTAGCGCATTTCTGATCCTGTACATGCGCACAAAGTCGCCGTTTGTGTATATTGCTCGTTCCTAGAGTATGTGCTCTAATGTATTCTCACCATATTGAGTGTTTTTCAAAATATGCGTGTCTGTTTCTTACAGTTCCAAATACAAAGGGCTATAAATTATACGTTAATAATAATTTGAAAGTTTCATTTATCTTTCATTCATATTTAAACATTGTTAATTACGACCTCTTTTGCAAATCAATGAGTCGAATGGAAAGTTGGAGCTACAATTTTCATACCATGTCTTACAACTTTGAAAAAAGTTTATCTAGTTGCATATAGTGTCCTTTAATCTGATGTGTAAGAAGTAACTGCACATATCTGCACGATTTTGTTTTATCCATACGTATGTGTCAGTGCAGAATATGATTAATAACTATTAGCGCGAGTCATTTATAAATAAGTTTAAACATGCTAAAATATCTTCATTTACTGAAAAATACTAAGGTTTTGTTGCTTGCTAATGATTAATGTTTATAGTTCGAACATATAAAGTTGTGTACTCAAGGAGAGAAGTAGTTGTTTAGATAGTTCAATCCAGTTAACCATATAATTTTTTAAATTCAACTAGCAACTTTACGCAGAAGTTGTCTAAGAAGATTAAAGTCCCATTTAAACTCAATGTATGTTAACAAAAGTTTTAGTCACCACTATCAAAATCTGAAGAAAATTGACAAAGATCTCACCGAACAATTGATTTATTTGATCACGTCAACGAGCGTTGGCTTGAGAAACAAATACAATTTCAGTCTGTATACACTGCCTTATATGCTTATTCCTTTTTAATGTTACTTTGTATTGTTGTATGAATAACTAAGCAAAAAATTCTTGTTATTGAATGTTTTTGTGAAATTGAGCAGCAGTGGAGTGAGTTAAATGAATTCATTATAGAACGGAAAATGATTCGAAATTCAACAGAATTCGTGGACTAGGCTTATGGAATGGTATCTGTAACCTTTATACAGATACGATATTGACGGACAAGAAAAAAATGAGTCTCGTTCTGTAGAGCAAAAAAAAAATGCATGTTACTTTGAAAATCAAAGCAAAGAGAATAGAGTAAAGCCAAAATTAAAAAGGAGTTCATTCGATTGTATGGTTTTCTAATTTTTTACACTATAGCTGGATCTTGTACAAGCGTCCAAGGGAGCACTGATATGCAATTTAAAATATATATATCTCGGTTACCGCGATATTTTCATGGGTTAAGGAATAATTAATCACGAATTGTAAAATAAATAAGCTGCAAAATATTTCGAGCCGTTTCGGCATAAATATGGAGGAAATCAGGGTGTAATATCGTACTTCAATTTTGCAAAAATACAGGTTGTATCTTTTGATAAAAATGATAAAAATATTTAAATGTTTTAAAAAGGTTTATTTCAACTTTTGAATTTTGGTATTTCATTTCTTAATTCAAATTTAAAGAACTTAAAAACCATCGTTACACATTTTTCGCGAGAAATCATTTATATTTTCTGTGTTATATCCGCCATTTTTTATGTTGTAATTTTATTGCCAAATTTGAATTCAGCGACCTCAAAAACCCCTAGTTGTACATTTCTAGGCTAATCCATTCACATTTAGAATTTTGGCCAGGTTTTTGGACGTTTCGGACCACTGTGGGTCGGTTAAGATTTCCAACAGTGAAGTCCTCGAAAATAATTTAGGAACAGCCTACACTTTGGGAGACCTTCAAACGGAAAAGAGATGAATTAATTGGGCTCATTCCTCGGCACGAAGACTAGCTTAGAATCATAATAGAGGGTAACATTCACGGAAAAAATTGCAGCGTTGGACCTAGTTCTGAATAAATAATGTAAATAATAGAAGACCTCGGATGCACATCCTATACCTGAATGAAACTACCCGCGGAGGATAGAAATTTATAGATGAATTTGAAAGAAAACAAGCCTGAAAACCAAAGACAGAGAAATGTTACATGCCTTTACTGTATTTGAACATGATATAGTATCTTTTGAGAAGCTATAATCTACATGAAAGAACATTTCGGGTTCATTTGAATGTCTTAAGCTAAAATCGCACCTATTAATGGTTCCTTTAGCAGGATCGTGTTTCGCTGCCTGTACAGTTGATCAACTTTAACGAGAAAAAGAAACTTCACCCCTGGGCCTCTAATTAAATTTAATTGCAAATTAAGTCCTTAGTTCCAAGCATCTGACTTGCTTATGCCTCCATTAGATAATGTGGTGAAGGATATCTTGCATATGCCCTTGAATTGCAACAATTTAACACGAGGGTGTGAACGGAAAAATATAATTGTTTCGATCCAGCATTAGATCGATAAGAAAGAAAGAAAAATTTTATTGCTCCATATAGAAAAATGTTATAATAACTGCAGCTATATCTTACTTTTTTTTCCTCACTACTCCTTTAACGTCATCATAGGTGATCTACCTTTCTACCCTCGAGTAGGTCCAAGTTGGATGTGATCTATACATACAAATTATCTTGTTATTCCCCTTAAGGATTATTTATTAACCACCTATTTGAATGCATGTTGAAAATTTTCAAAAAATATTTAAGCTTGAATATTTTTATTTCCCTTCATTCCACCTAACATACCTATAATTCCTCATCCTATAAACTGTCTTGCTTCCTTTACTTTATTCTAATATTTTACTTTGTTGTTTAAAGTAAGGTTCTTGATAGGATAAAAATTTTTCATTAATTTTCAGGAGTACGAAAACAATTGTTATTAAGTATTTGTTTACACCCACATACTTATATTCCTGGCACCATTTGTTTACAGTTTTTCGGGTGGGTGGAAACTGTCATATTCTCTTTATTATCTTTGTCAAGTTTTTTAGCAGTGCAACAATTCGTATAACTCCGTATATTCCACTCTACAATAAGGTATAATATTTGATAATACTTTATCATATTCGTTAGTACTCAAACATGCTTTATTGTTGAAGAGTACACTCCCAAGAAAGAATGAAAATTAATAGTAAAAGGAAAAAATCCTGTAATAAATGTCCTGTCGATATTACTTTGAATTAATTTTAAACTGATTATTGCATCTGTCAGTGGTAGTTCAGAGAACCCAACTGTAACTGCAGTAAGTTTTTATTGTCAACCACTCTTCAAGACTCATCCTTTGATCATTGATATCATTGTGCCTCAAAAACATTTCATAGAAACTTTTTAAGGAATTTCTTTGTGAATAGCGCACTTTCTGCCGAACCGTCTTTTTGAAGAATAGTATCCTGATTCAATTTGGGTACATTACATAAATTCTTTGTTCTGTGCGCTTTTATATTATTTACAGGATTGCTTTTGGAACCATTACAATTAATTTCCGAATTGCATAGCGTCATAATTGATTTTATCCTTGCTCAGGGATCATAGAAGATGCTTTGTAGTAGGAAAATGAGTACTTATTATATAATCTCATCTTTCCAAACAAGCTATATAATTTCCACGTGAAATGTGATACTTGGGGTTTCAAATTAAAAATCTTTCATAAAACTTCAGAACCTAGTATTGTAAAGTAAATCTTAATAATCCCGCTTGAAAACTGACAATAATGGAATAACTTATCTTTTGTATAAAGACTTTATTTTGAATCTTGAATGTCCACGACTACGTAGACTACAGATGTCTTAACTTTCCCGATCTAGGGAATATTCCTGCGGATTATTAACTCTGTTATTTTGTATACAATGCACTTAGTATATTAAAAAATCTGGCTGTCCAGAAGGTAAATATGGTACATTGCGACAGAAAGTATACATTTTATTCCTAGTGAATATGGAGAAAACCAGTCAAAAGGTCATCCAATAGTCGAATCGGCCTTTTTTTAAAGGACTTTGCTTATTCGCCGGAGGGGTGCTGCTGGAGATGAAATTA
>WURS02219219.1:0-20021 GCA_011762765.2 Rhinocypha anisoptera | reverse complement strand
CCCCCCTCCCCCCGTACCCGGCGCAGCAGGCTGCCTTAAAAATATCAATTTAGTCACGAGCACATTGCGGAATAGTATATACGGCTGAAGTCTTATTTCTCTCCTCCCTCACCCCGCATCCGTTTCCCCTTGACTGAAATTTAACCCTTTAATCCAGTCATAAAAAAAGAGGAATTGTATATGGAGTTGAGATACGTCTTAATTTTTTCAATGCGTGCAAGTCGAGACTTCTCCGCTTTCCACTTATCCAACTGGCTTCAACTGCGAAACTTATTCACCCAGATTATAATTGGATAAAGCAAGTTCCATTATTCTCTTGGGTTACCAAGTTTCGAAACTATTACCCATTCTATATCTACGTATAAATAAATATATATAAATATATACATATATAAATATTCATACGAAAACGAAAATACAATACTTTACGTATGTAATACTACATATTATGTCACAATGAGATATGCTAAATCTCATTTAGGTTTTTATATCATTCTGAACTTTCTTGTTTTTCTTCCAAAATCGACAAACGTGTGCTAAATTTATAAAAAAAACATCAAAGTAATACGAAGTTCCTCGCAAAAGAAAAGTCACATAAAAAATGAAAAAGCTTATCATTATATCATGTGAACATTTATCATAATGATAAATTTTTTATCATCATCAGTATTTCAATCCGAAGATTGGTTTACTGCAGCTCTCCATCCTTTCCTACCAATACGTCATATATGTGAATGCAGGGCTGCATTTTTAGAGCAATATTTAATGTGGTAGTTTCCCTTCGCCTTCCACATCGAAGTACTGCGGCCGATTCCGTGATCTTCGCTCTCGCCCGTAGCTATGGAAGTTGATGCCGCCACCTTGACCTGCGCCATCAGTGCCTACTGGTGAAACTGCTGCCTTCCACCAGCTGGTTGCCACTGCAGACGTGGCCTTCTGCATCCTATGCCATTGGCCATTCAATGGCTCATCTGCCTTTAGGGATTTTTTCCCACCCCAATGACAACATGGTGCCCAACCTAATTCAATGGTAGAAAGTCACATTTTACCAGGAATGTAATATATTCATTGTTCCTCTTTGACATCTCTAATTTATTGTATTGGTTCCTATAGTGCAACCTTGTTCTAACCTTAATCATAACACTGCCCAGACTGTGGAGGATAATGGCATAGTCTTGCATAGATCTACAGTAACTATAGAAAAGTGGTTAAAAATAAAATTTACATGCTGCAGAAAACATGCAAATACTATACACACACATTGAATTTTATAAAAATACTTAAATAAATTATACAACCCCTACTTTATGATGTGAAATCATTTTGTGATCATACTGTGAAAAATATCATAAAGTGAACCTGACTTTACTGTTTCCAATAATATGTTGTTGACATGCTATGTAGTGGGTAATAGAGGTGAGTAAATATATATCGCAAGTTTGATTACAATTAATGTTAGGGGTCATAGGACAGTTGTTAAATATTATAGTGTTTACCAAATTATTGATTATGATGCTCGCAGTCATAATGTGAGCTTTCAATTGTGGATTGAATCACCTATGAATCATAGGTGGTTCTTCTTGATGGGCTATGTTCTTCTTGATGAAGGTCATTGTTGACTGAATTCATCGGATTGTCAACCCATCCTGAGGTTGGGCATTACTGCATACATTGACTAGCAAACAACAATGACAAATACAGTTAGTAAATTTACCATTTTGGCAATTTTAAGTACGTCAACTTTTAGTTTTAAGTACTGTGGCTTGGGATTCCTGTGGGAAACTATTGCTTAAGTGCACACATAATGGAATAATCTCTCATCCGATCCCTCATGATTTCTTAATTTCAGGATCCTGTCAAATAACTCCATTCAGCGAATAAGCCCTGGTGCATTTTCACAGTACAATCTTGAGCTCATGTAAGTTTGTTTATCGCTCTTTACTCATAGTGTGGGTATACTCTTGGAGATGATGAATGTCATGGAGTGGTTGTCAATGAGTAGGTGTTTAGCAAAAAGGGGGAAGTGTGGGAGTGTGATAAGAGTGTGTTCACTGAATCTAGTTTTGAAATTGCGTCCTGTTTGTCTGCCATGTATACGGCATTACAGTTTAGTCACTTGAGTTGGTAGACACCTGATTGGGAAATGTAGACAACAACAAATCTCATTATTCAATCTACTGAAAACCCTTTATTTATTTACCTAAACAAATTTATTAGTATCATAGGTTGACAGCATCAGGTGATGTCACCCTGCGACGAAACCTAGGCGGTATTATTAAATTTGTTTATGTGGAATTATAAAGTGTTTTTGTTTCCATAATCATGTCTTTTGACTAGTCATTTGTGTGTGCCATGCTGTTCCTCTTCTTCAATTGTTCCTTGATTTCTTCACAGTAGTTTTCAGTAGCAGCTTCACAGCACTCTTGTATTGGCCCTCTTTGATTCCCCTATAAGTTGGTTTTTCAAGTCCTAGACCAGTGTTAGATCATCTTCATTTTTTAGGATTTTGCTTTTTTTCTTTCATCTATGAGATCTCTTATCCTCATAGTTATCCATGAATTTCTGGAAGCAGCTGTCTTACTCATTAGTTGTTTATCTGCTGCTTCCTATATTGTTTTATTCATTTCATTCCATCTTCCTTCCGTGTTCATCTGTTTTCCTGTTGCCAGTTTTTCGTCAATGTTTATCAACTATGGTGTGACAGGTTCTCCTCCAAGGTTTTCGTGTTCCATCTTGGCTCATGTTAAACCCTGTTTACCTTCTTATATCTTATTTATTTTCTTAGGCAACTCTTCATGACCACAAGGTTGTGGTCACAATTCATATCCGCACCAGGATAAGTCTTGCACTGCCTCTCTTGATTCCTATGCCTCTATTTGACGAGAATATAGTCAATCTGTTATCTATGTCCCCTGGAATCTTCCATGTGTATCATCTGAATCTGTTTAGCTCGAAGATTGTGTTGACTGTCATCATTTTCTTCGCATTCAACTAGTCTCTCTCTCTCCCCTTCAGCATTTTACTGATCATTTTGCTCCCCTTCATCATTTTGCGGGTTGCTTCATTCTGAGTGCAATGCATCTCTTATCATTTGCATTTGGGAGTGAATGTGATTGTTTGGTGGTGGCTCACCCCCTGCCACATGCCTTTGCAGCAGTTTGCATGGTAGTGCTCAGAAATAAAAGTCCATGTCCAAATTGCCCTAATTCTCTCTTTGCCCTCTCCAACCACAATGTTCCAATACGATTGGGCTCTCTCTTCCATTCACTTTGCTAAGCATTTCTTCCAGCAGCTCATATACTTCTCCTATTTCTTTGTCTGTATGACCAGCTGTTGGCATGTACACCTAAACTATCACTGTGTCACTGGCTCTGCATTTTCTAGGGATATATTAATGTGATATTTCCCCGTCACCTTCCACATCACAGTATCGCATCTGATTCTGTGAACTTCACTGTTGGCCTCATGGCTGTGACGCAGTTGATGCCAGACCAATCTTCTCTATGTGCACCATTAGTGCTTTCAGATGAAACCACTACCTTCCACCAATTTTGTGTGTATCAAAGTTGTGTAGGAACTGGATATTTGAGAAATTTAATTTTTGAATACCTCATACCCGTGACTCGAACCTGTAACCCTTAGAACTGTAGTCCAGCACACACTACCCCACCATCCACTCTTTGAATACATGTGCGAGAAGTTAATCCAGAATTTTCACTTTATTTTTCAGTCATTTGGATGGTAATGGAATCACTCACCTTGAGCCCGGGACGTTTAGCAACCAAACTAACTTGGAGAAGCTGTAAGTAGCTTTAAATGACAGGTATGATGTAGGACAATTAAATATCTTCAATTTAATAAATTAATAGTTTATTAATGAGACTTCTGATTATCTTCATACATAAAAATCTAGTAATTTCAAATCAAAATGGGTAAAAAAGATATAATTTCTCATAAAAGAAGTTGACAAAAACCTGTCATTCAATGCAAAGTGAAAAATTATGAAATCAATCAATTTCGGCTGAACTTAGTAAACCCACATTATGATTTGAGGAAGTAAAACTTTATTTCACTAGAGAATTTCAATCATATCATTGACCATTTTTGTGAAATAGTTGACATAAGAAATGATGTCAATTGTTTGAAAAAAGAGGTTGTGATGTGATAATAATTCTCCTGAGAAACAAAATTTTATTTCCTCTAATCAAGAAAAATCCTTTCCTTTCTATTCAACATCATCACATTTGGGGTTTGCTGCATTTTATTGGGTCCTTGACCCAACAAAATAAAGTAATAAAAATCTTCTGTCCTATGCACTTTTTTTGAGTTCTTCCCAGACTTTTCTCATTGTTAACTCGCCCATTCAAACTATGTTCTCCCCTTCTTAGTGTCCTCCTTATCTATTTTCCACCTCTTTTTTTAATGGGACAAATGGTTATCCTATCTGCACGAAAAATCCAGCACCATGGCTTTGAAGCCAAGAAGGGAGACTAATGTGAGACATCGAATGGGCATGAGCCGTGCTGAGCTCCTGGAGATAAAAACCATCCTGGAAAATATCAATATGACCACCACATCCTATTTCGTATGTAGTGACTCCTCTTGAGAACATTGAAATCAATCACCCCCTCCCCTACGATAGCAACAGAACTCAGTCTTTCAGGATATTAAAAAAAAACTTCAGAGGTATCGTTAACAAAGGCAATAGAATTAAATTAAATTTGTCTGGGTCACAGGACATTCTGGAATTCCAGGCCATGAAGTTGCAGACAGCCATCCAGAAAGCAAATCCTGGGTCAGGCCTCGTCCTTGAGACTAATCTGAGATCTGAGAAAGGCAATCCTTAAAAAATGTCAAGGCTCCTGGACCACCATCAAGAATATCAAACTTAGAGAAATAAAGGCACAGGCACTACTGTGGCAGTCATCTAATGGGGTCATTGGGAGAGGGGGAGGAAGCTGTGGTCACTCAACTGAGAATAGGTGCCATCTTGTGCCCTCAAGCTCTCATGTTCGCACCCAATCACCTAGGAGACAATAACACACCTTCACTGTGACACAGCTACACACACAAGACAGTGAAGCATCTTTTAACCAACTGCCAGACTCGGAGTGACCTTCGGATGAAATCTGGTACAAGCAGCTTGCCTGTGCTCCATCATTCTTGTAGACGATGAACATAGATTCAACAAACTTCCTGGGTTCTAAGGACCTCAAAATTACTTAGGTTTGATTTGAATAGAAAAGGAAACTATGTATGAAAATATAGTTATAAATTTGGAAAAGATAGTTTACAGAGTACTTACAGTTACCTAAATAATAATAACTTACCTGTAGAGTAATTGGTGTAAATGACCACAAAGTCGATGCACCCTAACAATCATTACCACTACATACATACTACCAAACTGTGTCCCTAAAGTTACAGTTTGTAATATCAATTTCCGGTAACTACATTTACCGACAAACCTAATAAAATGAAAATTAAATAAGGATAATTAATTTTATAGAAAACAGTGCCAAAATCATGTACATCCAAAAAATGAAATGAATGGCATGTAATGAGAATAAAACGGAAAGGGGAAATTGTCGTATGATGTCTCATGCTTTCCCAGGTGAATGGATGGATGCATTGTACGCTTCTCAGGTTTCCGCTCTGGTAAAGGTGTTGATGGGTACTGGCGTGGGTGCCCTTCAAGACCTTTACCCAGGCCAAAACCCGAGAAGCACACCCGAAAAAATTGTCACATCCAAACTCGTCCATCCAAAACTCATTGCTTCACCTCTCGTTGCTGGTGCTGCACTCCTGTGTTAACATTCCACATTTTGAGGCTCTCCAAGAGACCATCCTAGTTGTGGCATTATAAATAAAAATGTCACAAGGCCCAAAGTTTTATTCCCTACTTCCCTTTTGGTTTGAAGGGTTTTCCAAAGTGAATGGACTGCGAGAATAGGAGAGTTCCTTCTAGGGCTCTTTCGACTGAGTCAACGGGGTAGGTTAACAGTGACGTTTCGAAGGCCAAGTCAACCATCATGACTTCAGGGTGAATGTTGGAGCCTCATAGCAAATTTCGACCAGAAGACAGTGGACCTCTTCCAGCACGTCCTCACGTCAAAGTACTTCCCGTACAAAGGGAAGTTCTACGTGCAGAAAGTAGGAGTTCCCATGGGTTCCCCATTTTAGCTGGCCATCGCCAAACTTTTATTGGAAGACTTTGGAGTAACAAGCATTGGACGTGGCCCCTCTCTGCTCAAAACACTTCTTCGGATATGTGTGGGTGAAACATTCATGGTCTGGCCATGTGGATCAGAGTCCAGCATGCAATTCCTCGGGTACATCGACAGCGTGCACCGTAATCATCAGATTCACCATGGAGACTGAAGAGGACAACGTATTCACCCTGTCTGTACGTCCTCATTAAATAGAGAGTGGACGGCAGCCTGGGGTACAGTGTGCATACAGGAAACCCACGTTTGCTGACCTGTACTTCAATGGGAGGAGCCACCGCCAACCACAACAGAAAATTGGAGTCTTTAGCACCCACATTCATAAGGGCGAGATCTCTCTCTGACGGCTGAACACCTGAAGTCGGAAATTCAACACCTTAAGTTCACCTTTTCCTCAAACTGATTCACAGAGCGAGACATAAGGATGGATGGCTCTCAAAAGGTCCTTCACGAGACAAGAAGACAAAACGCCCTACTGTGAGAGCATGCCTTCCCCACGTCTCCAAAACATACAATAAAATATCCAGTAAATCGAGAAGGCACAATGTGGAGATCATCCATAAATCACTGTTGATATTGAATACTCTCCTCAGAACCACAAAGGATAGATTTGGACTGAAGACACCAGGAGAGTCTTATCGCATATCCCGCACATGTGAATGAGGCCAAGTCTACGTGGGCGAGACCCATTGTACTATACATAGAGAAGCGGCTGAAGGAGAGATGAATCAGACTCCACTACGTGAATAAGTCTGTGGTGGCCAAATGTGACCTGGAATTTGGACACAGAATACAATTCCAGGACTCCGTTGTGTCATGCCAACAACTACTGGGATCGTATTGTGAAGGAGGCAGTGGAAATTAGGTCGGAGAGGAAAAAATTAAACAGAGAGGCCAGCCACCTTTTGAGCAGAGCAATGCGTGGGGAAGCCAACCCTGAAGAAACTGGAGGGGGAGAGATCATATTCACACAATCAGATTCACATATACCTACATTGAATTTCTTTTGAGGGTTTCTTTATTCTCGCTGAACTTTTTGTAATTATGTGATGTTTAATAGGAATAAGGATTTGTATTTTGAAGGGAAAATAATTAAAAATGATATGACAATAATGAAATGATAAATATAAATTTCTTTGAAATATTGTGGCCTTAGTTTATTATTGAGAAAGAAAATAGCATATCTAATTATATTTCTGTTTTATCAGTGAAAAATTATTTGAGGTTTTCGAGGTTTCTTTCTATGCATGTTTTATCAGTATTGCAAACAATATTTTTTCTTTAAAAATAACAAATCATTTATTTTATAGTTTCTTGAGATGGAACCAATTGACCGTGCTGCAGCCAGGGCTTTTCAAAGGGTTGATTAAGTTGAAATGGTTAATTCTAAGTAACAATCATCTACAGAGGTTATCTCTATGTGATTGGCATGATCTCCAATCTCTTCAATGGTTGTAAGTACTCACTTTATATTCATATTTAACTATGTATAAAATATAGCTGGCTTGTGCTGTAGATCTTTGCTATAAAAGATTTTTACACTGTGTTAAATGGAAAAATAGCTAACTTTGTAGTCAGATGTTGTTCAAGACAATATATGAATTTTATAATCCAGATGCATTAAAGGTTTTGGTGTGTGACTGGTAGATGATCTTTGATGCAGAAGTATAAAAAAATTGCTCTTTTTAGAAGGATAAATTTGACAACATTTGTAATCCCATGGCATGTGATTGGCATTATTTGTTTCAGTGAAATGAATGGATCTTTTTCAGTGTTGCTGTTCAGTTGTATTTTAAGGACTAGACAATTTGGTTTTTATCATCCATACATACTGTCTAAAATTATAATAGATAATATTGTTTTGGTATTTCATTTTCCACTTATTATTTATGCCCTTATTATTTGAAACTTTATTGCTTTTGATGGTAGATTTTTAGTTACTTTTGTCCTAGTTCAGGACATCTGATACATTTTCCCTATGTAAGATTTTTCAGTTTCGTCTGATTGAAGTTTTAAGTCTGTTTGAAAGAACCAGGGATGATAATTTTTTACCCTTCTAACAACCTTCCCGCAACATACATACGTATGCCTATTGTACTCTAAAGGGAACACTTTTGGGTGGCATTATGAGGAATGGTATTCGATAGGTAAAAATTATCTTGGAATATTTGCTGAAAAACATATCTACTGTATGAATATTATATAAATAATACAAATATATTTTTGAAATGAAAAAGTAGTTTTAAAAGTACGTAATATTTGAAAAAATGGAACATTTAAATGGTAGAAATTATTCCAAAGATTGGCACTTCAATGTCATTATAGGATTTTTTTACAATTATGAGTCACTCAGCCAATTTCTCAAATTAAGGTGAATCATTTTGTAAATGTGTATATTACTTTCTATTTAGTTATATTGTATGTTTCTGGAGTCACACTATTATTGAAATAATACAGTATCTTCTATGTATTACATGTTTGGCTGATGTACATTTTAATCAAATACAATTCTTCAACTGAATGGAGTTGCTTTTTCAGTTGTGCCCTTCAGTTGGCCCTGATTATTTAAAAAAAATACATTGGTAGCCATGCTTACTTGTCCCATTTGTAGTAACCCTTGTCACTTGTTTAATTACAGGCATTTATCTTCCAATGAATTAACTTTGGAGGGAGAAGCATTTCCTTCTATAAAAACTCATATGGAACTGTAAGTTATAAAGATTTTTCACGTAGCTTAGATTCAATTTTTTAATAAAATGGAAATTTATTGCATTGTTTATAATTTCTAGGTTTCTCAAAGACAATAAAATTGTCTACATAGAGGAAATTACTTTCCAAAGATTAAGTGGACTTATATTATTGTGAGTATATTTTTCATAAAATATCACTACATTGCATTAGTTATGGAATTCATGTTTCAGTTTTTGTTTGAAGTTGACTAGTGAATTGATCTACTATTGCTTCTTTCACAAATAAGTGACACAATATAAACTGAGGCTCATTATTGTAAGTAAAAGTGAACACTATTTAAGTAGCAGAATATCACACATCTGTTTTATGATGTCCAAGGGTTAAGTTGAAAACATTTCATGTATTTTTATACTGACTGATTAGTTATCTACGAATTGGAGCTATGTTTTTGTTGTAAAAAATAATATGACTGTATGCAGCACTTCCTCACCTTTGTTTTTATTATCATAATAGTTTGACATTAAAACTCACCTACATGTTAATTTACAAATTAAATATATATTATACTCTCTTTTTCAGGGACCTAAGATATAACAAGATAAAATTTATCCATGAAAATGCATTTAGTGGTAATGCATTGATGTCTGAGTTGTAAGTATTTATTCAGTTTGATTGAGATGAAGAATAATATAAATAGCTCTTGTTTTCTTTGCCTTGATTGCATTCTCTTTTTTTCATTAGGGATCTGCGCCACAACCATATTACAGCATTAGCCATGGGGGTCTTCTCTGGTCTTTGGAATCTGTCAAAACTGTAAAACCTTAAATTACTACTCATCCGTACTCTATATTTAAATTTTCTCTTAATGAGTAGAAGTATTCACTTAGATTTTGCAGAGAATCATTTGTTATCATAAAACAATTTCCTCTCTTAACCCATTACCTGTTTTACATGTCATAGGGGAGTCTTCACCTTATTTTTGTGAGAATAGTATGTGTTGTGTGAGTGTGTGTGCAATCATCATTTCAGATTGTATTTTAAAGTCAATAGTTCATGTTGCATCTAATATCTGCATGGTGATATCATATATGTTTTCTCTTAGTGATACTTAGTTCAAATTCAGAATCTTATATCTGGATTGCTGCCAGAATAAGAATAATTGGTACTAATGGGTTGAAAAATTTAATGATTATTGTGGGCTTCAAATGAGTAAACAACTAACCTTTTGTGATTATATTGCCTTGAAAGTGCATATACCTTAACAATTCATAGACATCATCTTTGATTCAACTATCAGGGGGAAATATTAGGTAATCCTTGATTATCCTCATTATCAAGGTTCGTGATTAATCATATTTCTCTTACCATGTTATTTAAAGCATAAAGATAAAAACTTAAAAACATAAGCTTTTGCAAGAAAATGAAGGGATTATGATCGGTATTTTATTTTACTTTGCATGTTGAGGCTTACAGTTTATATTTCATAGGAATCCTTCCATTTTTGTGTTACAGCTCTCTTGGAAATAATGACAACCTTGAAATTAGCACTGATATTTTTGTTGGGTTAAGGAGCTTATCATCCCTGTAAGTATCTGTGAGGAAGTTATTTCTGTCATTATACTTATTGTCTAACTCCCTCCTTCCCTAGCTTCCCTTTCATATCTGTTTTTTTATTCTCTCTTGATTCATTTATTTATTCTGCAATAGCCCACAAACAGCACTAAAAGGCCAATTACAGTGGGAACTATAACATTACAATAATGATGACAAAACACACATACCCATGCCCTAGGTGGAAATTGAAAAATCTGCCAAGTCGGGATTCGAACCCATGACCTCCCGGTTGGCAGACGAGGATGTTACCCCACTACCACTGAGGCCAGCAGCGGCCAAATATATTCTAATAACATGTCAAATAATCATTCATGTGAGGTAGCAACCTTATTAGCAGATGATTTCCATGCTGTATCTACATAACGTCCACAGTATCCAGCCGTAATATCTCCTCAAATCATCCAAACACATTGTATGGATAGCCACATAGTATCCAGAGTTGTCACCGGTTACCATCCGCACAATATCTTTGTCTGCCCTTTGTCTTCATCTTATGTTCATAAGGCATATTTATCCATATATATTTATTAACTACTATCATGATTAACATTCTTCTGCTGTTAGTAGTAGTAGTAGTATTTCTCTATATAGAGGGTGCTCCGATGGCTATGGTCATTTCGCATCTCTTCAAATCATGGAAAAAACCCATCTGGACAAACACAACACCCATGCCCTGGGTGGGTCTTAAACCTTTGGGCTGGCCGGCAAGCGTCCTATCCCCAGGTTTACCCGGCCGACTATTCTGCTGATAGTCACATGGCACAGGATAATACTGGCAATGTTCTGAGTATATTCTCTAGAGGGCACTTGTGCATGTCCCCAGAAACATGTCCAGGTCCTCGGACACATTCTTCAGGGGCATTCCCTGGGACATTCTTGGGATGTTCCATCTGGGGACAGGATGGAAGGTGGAAGCAACGAACATAGAATAAAAATTAATTATAAATAATCTGCCATATGCTCTAAAAACAAATAACAATAAAAACTCTGATTAACAAAACTCAGGGGACTTTTTGTTAATTCGTTATTTGGGAGTTTGTTGTTTCCTGCCTTCTTCAGATTTCATGCAACAATTATCTCTCCTTACACTACATATACCATTCTCAAAACTTCTTCATTAGTTTTCCTCTCTCTGTCCACTTCACCTTCTCCAACCGTCACCAAATCCACATCTCAAAAGCCTCCAATCTATGCTCATCAATCTTCCTATCGGGCCAGGTTTAACATCCATATGCTCCATAGCCCATAGGTTTTCACTAGCCTTTTCTTCAAATCTTTATTTAGGGCCCCTCTCATCAACTCTTTCCTTTTCACAAAGGCCTCTATTGCTAATGCAATTCTTTGTCTAACATCCTGGACACTACATCCATTTTCCTCTATGATGCTCCCAAATATGTAAATTTTTCTACCTGTTCCAATTTATATTATTATTATTTATGGCCAATTGCTTCTGATATTCCTTTTTTTAGGCTCTCAGTAAGGCTGGATCATGATTAAATTTGTTTTTTATAACAATTTCTTTGATACCTATTGAATACTATCTGATTTTATCAGTTACCCAACTTTTTCCAAATATTTTTTCTGTCTTTGTATATTTCTTATTTTAGGAAAGACATTTTTAAAATGATAAAGAAATTTAGTATAAATTTCCTTTAAACAATCTTTAAATGCATTTAATCTAATGATATTCTACTAAAGAATCTGATTGGTTTACTAACAATTTAAAACCACAAATTTCACAAAAAGTGTAACAGACGACAGAGTTTTACAAACTCACAAAACAAATTTCACTATGAAGAAACATTGTTGGGCAATTATTGGGTTCACAATTATAAGGTAAACTTTCTAAAACGTAATCATGTCTATTCTATATTTTCAGGCATAACTATGTGGAAATCCATTTCTGACAAAAAGGAATAACATACTACATAGTTTTCCACTAAGATCTTAGTGAAAAAATATGTAGTACGTTATTCCTTTTTCTCATAATCATGTCTGTGTTTTATTATAGTTTAACCATCTGTAAACCATTGTTCAGGCAGAGCATTTCAAACAGAGGAAAAAGACAAAGATAGTTAATGATTCCCATTGTGTGCTGTTCTCCTTTATTCTTTGGTTCTGCACTTAGGTTCCTCTGGCCATCTGCACTATAAATGACACAACAAACAGCACCCAGCAGATTTTTTTACAAATGGTACCTGCAGAGTACACATTAGTCAAATTCTAATATCCATGTTGTATCCATAATATTTCACGCTGGCTATATTTATTGAAAAATTATTATGGTGGATGAGTGGAATCACATTTAAAATCTTTTGCTTCACATTCAGGGATTTACAGTCTGCTGAAATAAAAGATTTGGATTCATCAGTTTTTTCCCAGCTCAGAAATTTAGAGTTTGTGTAAGTACCTACCAAGTATTATTAGTGCATATTTATATTATTTTTAATAACTATTAGTAATAATTTTTTGGAGATAATAATTTTGAAAAATAAAATTAGTATATTTACTTGGAATTACCAATAGTAAGCTTACCAAAGCAATAACTTAACATTGAAAATTAATAATTAATTTTAAGTAAAAATAACATTAATAATTATATGGGGCATTAATCTCCATTCAAAGGTACTTCAAAAGCTTCTATTTCTGCACTTTCGCTCCTCATGTTCCAAAGTGCACACCAAATACTGATGGTAAGTTATTTTACTCACTGTTAACTTTGTCGACATTAACTTCATAATCTGTCATCTGTTCATGTAGATAAGCTTTTAGAAATAATAGAGATAACAATATATTTGTCCATATTAACCTCTAATTAATCATGCTAGCCCAGCATGTCTATTAGTACATGATATATCTAATGGAATCTCATCTGATGGTCTCAGCAGAAACATCTCTAGAAATTCCACATACACTCTCCTTTTCCTTTCTACTTCAATGTACACAGTTAATAGAAATAATTGATAATAATATAACAATGTCACTTCCACTTGTAGCATAGTGGTAATAGACTTTCCTGCATAAATTATGTCACCACCTTGTAAGTTATACTTTTACAACATTGACCCCTTTTGTGCCACTGGGTGCCGATCTATATCGGCCCCTTCCAGGGGTATTGATGTGCGAAAAGTGCCATGGGTCAATCTATTAGCTTAATTTTTTGTTTAATAAATACTTTTTTCTTAAATTGGTTTCAGTGGAGGCAAAGATAAAAAATAAAATATTTTACTAACCTTGTAAGTTTTTGTAGTGTAAATAAAAAAAATTAACACCAGAAAATTGATAGTAATATATATTATATCTATTTAAATGTGTAAATAACAAATTCCACAAAAAATCCCTGGTATATTTCATATAGCTGCTCTTTAAGGGCTAATATGTTGAATCTACTAAAGTATATGACTGCTCAAGTGATTAATTGGGTACAGTTAATAGAATGCTATTTATTATTCCACAATATTTTATATCGAATTTTATTTTTTAGATATAAATACATATTTAAAAAATTAGAGCTTAGTGAAGGTAGAAAAGCCGATAGTTCAATTGTGCAGTTTTGCCAATGCAGTTGGTAATATGAGCAGTTTAATAATATGGAGAAATTCAGTGATTGTATGACAGTGCCCATGCTGGAATTGCAACACAATTTATACACAGGATTTCCCTTCTTTGTTCAGCTCTGAGTTTCATTAGACAAAATTTAATGTAAAATATTGTCATAGGTTAAGTTTTATGAAATCAATTGGAACTCAATAGAAATTTTAAAAGAAAGCCAAAGGTGTTTGATACATGCCTTCAAGTAACACTTATGGGGAAAACATGGTTTCATAAACTGAATAAAATAGCATAAACAAATAAAGTCAAACATTTTAAATTTCACAGATATCAATACATAAGTGTGACACGTATTCTACCAGAATTTGTATTCTATTGAGCTTTTTATTTTGTTATTACAAACCGCCAAATTGATTCTACCATCCCCGACTCTCAAAAAATTGTACCCTTTTCATTCCCATTCCTAAAATATTTACCCAGAATAATTGTAAACATTTTTCTTTATGAGCATTAGGTGCAAAACTAAATTATCTACATGTTGATATTCCTAGCATGAAAATCTGTTTTGAGATATAAAGCCTCAAACTTATCTTGCTCTCAAAGAGCTGTATTTGGCACAGACAGTAGGACTTTATAAGCTGCCTTAAGTAATGAAGTTCTCTGATTGAAATTATTGTAATATTTCAAAACTTTAAGATGTATTGTGGTAGGAAAATGGAAGAATATAACTCTTAGGAAATGAGAATTATAATAACTTTCCCTTAATCCTTTTTATTCTGATATTCTCTATAAGTTTTTACTTTTAGGGAATAAGGTGCCCAGGCTGATATATCTACTCTAGGATATTCATAAAATTAAAAAAACTTAACTCTTTCTAATTGGATGTTGAGGAAACATATTCATGGATACTTAATGGGCTTCTGGTATTGAGGCTGAAAAAATCCAGTGCAAAGGGTTGAAGCATAATGATTTTAATGCTGTTAATTGTGCTTATTATTTTAAGAGACGATTGAAAATCTATAAAAGTAACTGTTGAAGTAACTGTTTTTTCTGAAGTTTCACAGTTTCCAGAAATCTCTGCATCACTCTTTGCTGGATAGGTATGGCTAAAATTTGGTGGCATTACTAAGAGTTTTAACTCATGTTAGCTATCTGAAAATATGTTGTGAAAATTGTCTATATTCACTGTTAAATAGTGTTTAATATCCAAGTCCTAATATTAATATTACTACTTTATAAGTAGTAGTAACATAAACTTGCATATAAGATGTCTTATGCTTTTCAATTCACTATTCTAGCATAAGCAGTCATCTTGTGATACATTGCTATGTTTTTTGGTTCATTTGTACACATGTGGAACATGGTTTTTGTCCTAGAAAACTCCTTATCCACTTATGTGCTGCCTGCTTCTCTGGAGCGCCTCAGATGTATCTGAATATTCTGGTTGCCAACAGGAGTGTCCTCTGGGGAGCATCTCCTGGTCCAGCCAGTACTCCAGGCTTCTCTTTGGCTCATGGCATCACTCACCTGCATTGGAAATGTCATCGTCTTGTTTGGGCGCCAGTATCTCCTCTTCATTTCTGCCAGTAAATCCCAGCACCAGTTTTCCAATTCTCTCCCGTCTTCGCATTCAAACCCTAAGGAGAAAAATAATAACATCCCAGGTCTCTTTATTCGAAATCTCGCAGGTGAGGTGAGGCCTGGAACTTATATGTGTGTGTGTGCACACACGCAAGAGTGAAGATTGTTCATTTTGTGGATAAAAAAAGTCATTGGCTTTCTCTCTCTCTCTCAACAGCTTCAGATCTACTCATGGGATTTTATCTTATTATTATTGGCTGTAAGGATATCTCTTTTAGAGGAGTATTCCATGAAAATGCAAGAGATTGGATGGCATCCAAAACATGTTCATTTATCGGAATTTTAGCTATGACATCATCAGAGGTAGGTAAAATAAATCTATTTGGCCAATAAAAATGGAATAATGCAGGAGATTGTTGCATTAGTGTTTTTTTTTCTCTTTTAAATATGTTGGTTGCAGGTCTCCGTCCTGATACTAACATGTATGTCTATGGAAAGATTCTTTGTGATAGCCTCTGTGTTCTCTAATCCATTGAGGACTGCAAAACGAACAGCTAATTTCACATTAGCAGCTATATGGATCATGGGATTTACTTTGGCTATAATTCCAGGTGTGTCTTCTTGCTGTTTCAAAATTAGGAACAAAGGCTTTCCTCCTGAAGAAGTCTATAGATTAGATGTGTGATGAATATTTTGTATGGTCATACATTTTGAGTGACCATTTTATGGTAAGGTTTTCAGTTACCTAAACTTACAACAATGCCTGTAACTCAGTATAGTTGATTTTAATTTTTTTATAGAAAAATTTTAAAGCCATTGATATAAGATGACAAATTCTTGTTAGAATACTTTGTAAAAGATAAAAAAATAAAAAGCTGAAACATTCCTAATTTTATTATAACTGTATGTAGACTAACAAATGCTTAGAAATTAATTATGTATATTAGTGCATATCCAATTTGCTCCTGATAATTTTTCTTTGTTAAATGAGTTCAGCTTTAATAACAAAGCAAAATATTTTTAATATATATTGTATTTTCTTATTTAGCTGTTAACACTTATGTGACAAAGTCCTAAACCGGACACGAGTGAGTATAAAGAGAAATGTTGACCCTCTGTGCAGATCTTTTTTTTAGGATAATTTGAAAAAAATAAGTACTGAGGTATAACATTTTTCCCTCTTGGACCCTTTTTGAGGTTTGAGACCTTTTCTCATCAAAAGGGCCCTGGTGACCTCTCCTGCAGATGTATAACCAGTCCCTCTTACAGCATGTGTCTGTGGACACATTTGTTTATATGCAGTGGTTTTTAAAGAGGAATTTATATTTCAAAATCAACAAATATGATGTAAGAAATGAATTCTTTGTAATTTTCTGTGCGAGTGCATTTTTTAAACGAAATTCTATCATCAAAATTAACTAAGATCTCATACAGAAGACTTTTTTAAGAACATGCCAGTGGATACTGTTTAGTTATTATTATATTTCACACTCTGGTTAATATAATATTGATTATTTGGCCTCCTTTTGCTATATGGAATGAAATATTTCTCCTCATGTTTCTCCCTACCAAAAGTATGAGTGAATGTAGGAGTATTTTTTATAGTTATAGTAACAGGATGAATATTAATTTAGAATGCTCATCTTCCAAGATTTACAAATAGTGTTATGGCCATGTACATTGTATACTATTGCACATGTAACTTACCTTGGCATGACAATACACAGGCATCTCAAAGGATTATTTCACATTATTTCTGCACTTTATACAAGGACATTGTTAAAAATATGGTAGAATTTACTTTAAAAATGGTATAAGCTCATAAAAATGATGGGAATTCAGTTTTTAAATAATATTAATTAAGTTTGTAAAAATTACTTTTAAAAAATACACTGAACAAACAAAAAAATAACTGGACAAATTCCGAGAAAGGGGGCAGTCAGATCAACTGAGGGTCAATTACCCTCTCCCTACCGAAATTTAAATGCCTCGATATACCCTCCCTAACCCGGCCGGTGGTTTTTAAAGCACTCCTTCCTAAGCTGGCCTACCTTGCTCTGCTTAGGATGATCTTCTATGCCTTCTAGGCATCTCATTCCCTGTGGGATAGTTTATATTTGGCAGCTGACACACCATTCTTATTTCCGGTTTCTCAGAGCTGAAGCACAACAGTTAATATCTCTCCCCACATTCTTGACTTCTAATGGACCATAATGAGGCAAAGTAGTTCTCTATATGCATGTATATCTTTCATAATGTGCCCAAGCGAATTCCGTTTTCATCCTGAGACATAAACTTCCAGCAGTAATTCAAATGTTGGAGATTGCCTAATCATAAGGATGTACATTACGAGCGAATAATTTAATTTCATTTTGAAGACCGATTTTTATTTCAAATCTGAGGTTTATTAAGATATACGAAACACTAAAAAAGCACTAGGGACCTTTACCGTAATACCATCGTTAAAATCATGACTGCACACTGAAAATTTTCCCAGTCACTCTTAAAGAATATGTTCAGTGAAAACATATAGTTTGGGGATTTGATCGAAGGCACACTTATAGCAGTGGAATGCACTGATCAGGATACCCCCCACTGATATACCTCATGCATTCGTTATCATTATAAATTAAGGACATTCTAATAAAATATTGGATTTAATTAATCTCGAATAGGATCCATTTTTAGAACTAATTTATAAAAGAATGAATTCATGAATGAATAGCTATTATTTCAAATTTATTTTAATTTGGTTTCCATTTCCTTGCTTTTCCCTTCAAGGTGCTTTCACTTTTATGTAACCGTCTTTTACTTGGCATAATTTTTCAGAGTTTTTTAATTTCATTGTGCTCATTCCAAATATATAAGAAAATTACATGTTACAACATTCACATGCAACAAAGTCATAATTCTAGCTTGCTCCTTGTTAGATTTTGTAAATTACATGTTTGAAACACTTCGGTGCCCTTGCTATGGGAACATTGCTGTATTTTCATATGTTCTGTTGGTCGAATAAACAATGTACTTATGCTGCTGTTTCCAAAGCATTAACCACATATAATTTGCACTCCAATGTTATATCCTAAAATAAGCTGCACAAGTTGAAATCAGCCAGGACTCCTTCCATTGAACATAGAATAAAATACTAATTGCATTCTCATATTTGTTAATGAGCTTCATTATGATCTGTAATTTTCACGTAATAGTATTTAAAAAATTTTTAATGGAAATATTTTCAAATTCCTTATGAAAACCTTAACCAGACAAGGTTATCAACCTTGGTGACTGGATAAAAGTTTGCTGACTAATTTCACCTGATAACAATTTTTTCTGATTTCAAACTCATCCATTCAAGATGGCACATAGTTCTTACACTTTCAATTAAGACTTCTCAGATATTATTTTCCTGTCATTGAAGTAAGAGATCTTAAATTTTCCAAGATGTTTTAGATAGCAGAAGCAGTCTACCTGTCAGCAGCAGCTCACCTCAATTTATAAAAAAACCTGCATTCTAATTCTCATTGATATATCTTTTATGTTACTGTTCAATCTGTTAATATTCCCATTTTAAATGATTGTAGCTTTGTGCTGGAACCATGGAGCGCCCCACTTCTATGGTTCTAATGGTCTCTGTCTGCCACTCCAGCTCCATGACAACTTTTTCCACCCAGGATGGCAATACTCGACATTCATCTTTGTGGGAGTTAATGGAACAGCGTGAGGAAATATTTTCAATCATTTGCTGTTTGAAAATTTTATTTTAATGTAGTATGTTTTAAAAATTGTTCTTCAGAACATCACTAGGATTGTGGAAATTGGATGAAGAAAATTTATTGGTTCAAATATTTATTATATATGGTATAAACATGTGGAGTGTGGAAAACTAATATTTCTGATACAGAAGTATTTTTATAAATTTGAAATCCATATAGTATATCATTTTATTCTTATTGTTTTAATGCAAGATTCAAAACTAACCTTTCTAAGATGTGGATTGATAGAAAAATATTTGCTAAACTATATTTAGAGAAAAACTAAAAAGAATAAATAGCAAATTATTATAAGCCATGTTTCCAAAGAATTTTTCTTGAGTCTCTGATTTTGATACTTTGGATCATCTCAGTATTAGAAAATTTCGTGCCAAGGTTTGATCCATAGACCCTAGAGGTATGGGTGAAAAATGCCTCTGGCTGATCTATCAGCGTAATTTTATGTTTAATAAATAATTTTTTCCTAAATTGCTTAGGAAATAAAAAATATAAGTAAAACATGACTAAGAAGTCATTTCCTCCAAATCAAAGGTTGTGCCATGGGCAGTAGTTTTAGCCCCTCGTACGCTAATTTATTCCTTGGCCG
>WURS02219109.1:0-20022 GCA_011762765.2 Rhinocypha anisoptera | reverse complement strand
CTGCGAGAGATCCAAAAAAGACAGGAAAGGTGGATGGAAGGGGTACTCAAAGGCAATGGGTTGTTGAAGGTTGTAATAGAGGGCAGAATGTTGGGGAAGCGGGGTTGGGGTAGGAGGAGAATAGGGATTTTGGACAGAATGATGAGGGATAGGAAGTATGCAGATTTGAAGATGGATTATAGTTAGGTGTCATTGCTCATCAAAAACCTACTTTAATCGGTAGATTACCCTTCATCATCATCATCATTTATTTTAGCATGAGAGCCAGGGCAATGGGAATTAATTTGAGTTTTTCCGTTCTATTATTGTCGCAAGGAATGTGGAGTTACTATTGGATACGAGAGAATAACCGTTAACAAATTAATTTGATTTTAAATCTCGTTGTGATAAGAAAGCTTAATGTCAACAGTGAAAATTGTCACGACTCTCCCACCCGACGACGGGGGTTATCCCTCGGGTGGTCCATCGAATTCTCTTCTCCAGCACATTCACGTATCCCTTCACTTGCACGATCACGACCACAGGGGAGGCGCTTTCGACAATTTCAAAGACGGGCAAGCCATGGCAGT
Organism: Rhinocypha anisoptera; assembly: GCA_011762765.2. Lineage (NCBI taxonomy): Eukaryota > Metazoa > Arthropoda > Insecta > Odonata > Chlorocyphidae > Rhinocypha > Rhinocypha anisoptera. The sequence goes on along the minus strand of WURS02219109.1, from coordinate 19,453 downwards.
CGCCGCATAAAATGTCATAAAATCCACTTGGGTCGCCCTTGGAGCGGTATCTCGAGCTTCGGCCTGAATGGTTTCGGGAGGGAGGAAACGACTCGGTCGCGGACTCCCGGCGGCGGTCACGTCTGAGCGAACATTCCTCGGCTTAAACACGGAACTTCGGTCCGGTTTGAAAACGATCCCAAACAAGCGATGGGTTTTCCGCGCAAATGGAATCCGCACTACGTTCGCTCGCTCACCCCGTTAAATTTTCGTGACTGATATTTTCCTTCAGACAGCGTCGGATTATCAAAACAGACGCTGGTTAGCCACCGGCCTATATATGGGCCCCACGCCCTTTAGAGGAACCAGTGACGTCGAATAAAAATATTATAGATTTGATCTGGAAATAAAATTAGAATCAAGTGTCTTTGATAATATTTATTCCACTAGATGGAAATATTAATGCATGAATCTATAAAAAAATATGAAGGGAGAATTGACGTTAAGGATTTTATAGATGAAATACCTTACTGACAATGTATTCAATCAATAATCGCAAGTAAACATACCATAGGATCGAGATGATTATATAATTTTTTAAGACTTTATATTTTAAAAAACTATAAGAAGATGATAAATGTGGGTTAGTGTACATATTCACCTCCTTTAATATGTAAAAAGTTACGTAAGAGTATCCTTCTCCGATGATTACTGCAAAATTAGGAGCAACGGAAACTTTCTAAATGGGTCAAAATGACCCACCATGAGAAAAAAAAATTGGTTTAAACGGAGCCACTCCTAACACGGCCCGAACAGGGGCCCTGTTGATCAGGGTCCCTGACCCATAGGGGGGCTCGAACCGCAGGGGCCAACCTCCAATGGGTCTCGTTCAAGCGTTGCTTTTTTAATCGTACAAAGGGCAGTAGCTTATGGCTGTATATACGAGACTCGTACTGTGACGCCTACGAAGAAACCGCGAGAAAAATGAATGAAACGAGACAGGCACGATTTAGACAGGGAGAAACAAGGAGAGGAGATGGGTATGTTTCTCTTTATTACGTGTGCGCGTATATGCATTTGAAAACAATATTAGCCAAAACAACAAGGGGTAGCGATTCATTAAGACACATATTTAGAAAATACTTTTATACGGAAGTGAGACATGGACAGTTGGAGCTTCGGAGGGGAAAAAAAGATTGGAAGCAATGTGGTGCTCCAGAAGAACGTTGGCAATTAAATGGATAAAATAACCAGACCAAAACTAGAAGGCTTCGTTCTATGTGAATAAGACGAAAACTTAAAGAGCCATCTTAAAGAGTGATATACGAAATCGTCTTCGGCTCTACTATGTGGAATTCCTTCATGATGCACACGATAAATAAAACTTAGCCAATTCCATTAAAAGGTGACCTGATGTTCACGAAGTGGATGAAACCGGTCTTGATAAACCATTTTTTTGTGGAATCGTCAAGGTTTTATTTATCATGTGCATCTTAAAGAATCATACTTTTGTAATGATTGCTGGAAGGTATCCTATAAGTGTAAAACTTTAAACGTAGACCAAATTGTTGATCTGGAAATCCTTAGACAATTTGCTTTGGAATTTTAATAAAGATTAAGTTTAAATGGACACTGGAAGAGAAGTCTAGAATTAAAATAAGCATTGATTATGAGAAAAAGGTAATGTAAAAAGTTAGCTTGAGTAACTATGAAGATATGTGAATGACTTAATGTTTTCTAATAATGAGAGCTTCTACGTATCAATCTTCCGATTAATAACTCTTGTTGATGAGTTATTTTGCCCCTGTCCATTCCTATGATGATATTTTTATAGAGGTTGATGATAATGTTTGACACTAAATGGAAAACACTCTATCACTTTTTCGCGTTTTCGAGGTAAAAGTCTCCCTGCTCTCATAAAACATGCACACGATGCTATAAAATGGTGACGCTCACTTACCTGTTTGGCATTTCCAACCCAGAAGGTGATGTGGTCAAAGCACAGAAATTTACCCCCATCGGGCTGTAAAAAAAAAATCATGCATCAGGGACCAAAGAAATGACATTCATACATTTTTTTTCTAGTTCTACGATCACCAGCGGATGATTAGCTTGCGGAGAAAATGAGCAATTTTCTCGTCATTGGTTGGCACTCAAATCATTTACAATCAAAGAGTTAATGTGATCGTCACAAGTTTAAGAGAAGTGAGATCGTAATGCAAATCCCGTCGTTAGCGGCAGAACCACTTTCGTCTACGAAAAAAAATGGAAGGAGACGTAATTTCCATGTGGCGCGTGACATATCTCCCCGCCGAGTTCTTCTTCCTATGTTTTGATCACTGCAATCTATCAGTCTCTTCACGGGAGAACGATCTGAGGAAATTAGTCATTGGCTGGTTTCTTTTTCTTCCTCCCCTCTCTCCGCCCACCCTTTCCGCTCTTGAGAGATGAGCCATTGACAATTAAATGGGATTAAAGGAAGACGCCTGTAGCCAGAATAATGGGTGAACTAGAGACCCCTTGCTAAGAGGAAAACCGGTACGATACAGTGCTAAGCCTCCTTTAATTAATACAAGGAGTGATCTGGAAACTTACATCGATATTTCGGTCAACCAGTGACCACCAACTGGGAGAAATGTTGTGAGACCCTTGACAAAGGTGCTCTATCACTGTACTATCCTTCGTCAGGGCACTCAAAACACTTTCTCTCCCCGTTGATGGTCACCGGTTGACCGATATACCGACACAGGAGTCACTTATCGCCTCCTACTTTAATTAAAGTGGTCTTATCACCCTACCTAACAGTTTACCTCCTGACAAGAAGTCTCTATCCCACCCCTTTTATTGGCTACAGGTTTCTTCCTTCAATGTCTTTCCACTCTTGAATATTTTTTCGCGCACGCTTTAATCTTTCGTGCCTGCATTTATTTTATTTTTTTTTTACGGAAAGGGCAGAACGAAAACCAATGGATAGCTGGGAAATCCTCCCACGCCGCAGAATGGCATCTTTGGAACACCCGCCAACTGCGGAATGAATTAAGGGAACGCCATCCAACTGCGATGCGGCGACAGTGTCGTCGAAGGTGATCTCGCGGAAGAGGATGGGTGTGCTAGGACGAGGAAGGAGCACGCTGCGGCACGCTTGTTCGTGCGTTTTATCCGCGTCACGCGGTAAACACACTGCCTTAGCCTTCGGCCTGAGTAACTTGGGGACGGGAATGAACCGTGGCCATTGGCCATCGTAGATAACGGGTAATTAGTAACCAACCGGTCCCAAGTTCGCTATTTTCCTTGGGGAGTCGAAATGTGTCCATCTCTCGTGTCCCGAACACGCTGGCTTTATTTCGCGTCAAGATGACTCAAGAACATCCGAAAGTATGGACGGTTTAGATGGGCCCACGGAGGCAAAGTGATTGATAACTGAGGAGTTCGATTCGGTAGCGCAGTTCATGACACAACTCACAATCTGTCTGCACCACAGGCGTGTTCCTTCATTCGGTATTTACACGAGGAGCGAGATTTGAGCATCCACAGATGTCCTGCCACTGGGAGAACCGTATGAGTGCCAGGGGTTGGGCTACTATCGGCCGTTGTATTCCAGCAGGGATTTCGAACATAGTATAATATGTAGTAGCTAGATTTACTTGCCGTTATTCTTGTTACTCAGTAATTATTCATTTTTAACAGGCCACTTGACTTCCTTATCGAAATTAAAATCTTATCGCATCGAAAATTTAGTCGCATATTTAATGATATATACCTATAAGAAATGAAACGGCTGCGTTTATGGGCCGTATCTTTTCAAATACATACTGGTTCGATTCTTCCCAGTTGGTTCTCAGTTCTCGATACTTTATTTTCTATGTATATCTTAAACATTTAAAACTCACTGAATTGAACTACACTTTCCACTGGGGCACGACAGCCCCTATATTAATAAATCTCAGGAATAATTTATTACCTGTTTCAGTGTTAAACTAGGTTAAGTACACTTATTACCTACACAGGTTTGGATTATGTTTTGAGCATTTGCGCGTACCTACTATATTTTATTTGATATATGACTACGGAAAAATGTGCATAATAAGTTACTTGTCATCTAGTTTAAAGAGCATAGATCAAAAGTTTACTTCAAGAACTGAATAATAGTGAATTCACTCATTATCTCATCATCGTCCTCATAGCCTCGGCCTCAATACAATGTATGGGCGCTAAATTCAAATTATCCCAAACGTGTCGATTCCCTAGTGCCAAATTCAAACCGCCGGCCAAACACCCGGAAAATAATAGCGTAGAGTACCGGGCAGCGGAACCGACCCATCCTTATAAATTATACATGTGGTGTAGTTAATTGGTCTGAATTTAGTAAATATCTCCCGTCATTTCTTCGAGATCGAACAAAAAAAGAAGTGTGGTTGTGACTTCCGTTCATTTCAGTTTCTTTTTGTAAATCGAATTCAAGTTTTACTCCAAGCCAATGTACGATTTCGGAACGATTCGTTCGTTTTGGGAACGAAAATCAAGCGAGGGAGGAGAAGGAGATGAATGCGTGGGAGTGAACCGTTCGCCCAGGACGAGTCGCGCGTCGAAGTCCCCGAGAGAATCAGATGGTGGCCGGAAGAAGGGAGATGGCCGGCCATGCCACGAAATCCCCTCTTGGTCACTTCCCCGACTACATATTCGGCGGGACTAGCGGGGAGGGACGATCGCACTCCGAGACGGCCGCGCAATGACAGTGGCTCTATCGTGGTTATTAGCTGACCTTGGGTCCCTTGTCCGTGTACGTCGTCTGAAACGAGAGAGAAAAGGGTTGATTGCCAGTTGGATAGGGTTTTAAAAAGGGTTTTGCCCCGACCTTTGCCCTTTTTAAAAAAATCACATCCCCGTCTTTTTTTACCATCTCTGGCCACCTCCGGTGTCTCTCTCCGGCTATATTCCTCTTCGGATTAACTTCCTGTGTCCTTATTCCGCGGAACCTTCTCGTCCGACGAGAACGAGTCTTCTTACACGACTGTCTCCTCTTCTCTCCCACCTCAGCGTATCACTGTCACTGCGACTAATGGTCCTCCGCACCTCCGAGCTCCCTCTCCCCCTCCCTCCTCCCCTCGCTCTCTCTCTCTCTCTCTCCATCCGTGGTGCGTCCTCCGCCTCGGAAGGTGTGGCCGACCGAGGTCCGCTCCCATTGGACGAAGGTGTGGGCATCGTAATAATATCTCTCCCTCGCCCCTCTCCTTTGCCTCCGCTCGGCGACCTCTTGAAGGTCGGACCCCACCTGCGGGGCTGGCGACAAACAGGTCGGGCGGAGGAGAGCCGAGTGGTGCTCCTCCGGAGGGGAAAGGGAGAGATCTGGGGGGAGATGATGTCCCAAGGGGGATGATGAGAGAGAGAGAGGGGACGGGAGTCTTGGGGACCGGGGATGGGGTTGGGGGAGGAGGAGGGAATTCCGTCGAGACGGAGAGCGATCGGGGATGGGATGTGTAGGTATGCGGGGGCAAGTGGAAGGGGGTCCAGAAGTGATAGTCTCGTCCAGGTTATCCATCGATATTTCCATGCCAATTAAGGCGTGAAAGTGGAGGTGGGTACGGTGAGGTGGCAATATTAACTTCAATACTTTTCTATATTTCCTCTAAATTAAAACAGAGCACGACCGATTTCGGACGGCATTCGCCATCATCTGGTATTTTGTGGACATATACAAAGTATTGAAGTTAATATTGTTTTATTATGGAATTTCACCAAGTTATGGCCTCCTTAGTCAATTATATTCTACAGTGAGGAGGGTTTCCCTGCTCATTTTCCAAAGGATTGAGGGGTTCGAGTCTTCTCTTAGCGTCCTGGTCTTGCCTCTCCTCTACTGCCTTCCTGCACTGGAGAATGTAGTGTGTCTCGTTATCAGGGCATTCGATGTTCTCATCATTCGAGAGGATTATTCAGTTGTTTTAATTTTCAATCGGTTTGGAGAACGGTTGCGCGTGTTGTTCACAGTTTTTTCTTTTATTGCATGAATATTCGAGCAAGTGAAAAAAGGATCCTTAAAAACAGTTTGAATTTCAGCTGCAAACAGTTTCATAAAATTTCTCCTTTTTGCCCTTTAGTCTTCCGCGACACTTCTCTCTCATGAAAATTGCATCCTGTTATCGGGCATTTCATCGCGTTAAATGTTGTTTTTAAAGACAACCAGGTTCTCCCCCTAACCCGGAGGTTTTTTCAGGTCTAAGTGACATTGGTTCGTTTTCGTTTTAGGCGTTTATTGCCGAGTCAGGTATTGCCAAGTACATACATGCCATACATATAAAATAAATAAATATACAATAAATTACATTAACTTTTAATGACACCATGAGTCAGGTTGAGTCAATTCCGTAGTCATAAGCTTGTCCCTGACCAAGCACCCGTTATAGGCCGTAGCCTCTTCGGGTGAAATTTCAGTCGCTATTTACTTGATTGTTGTCAGGCAAGGAGTGATCTGATTGGACAGAGAGGCAACGTCAGGCTTTCCTCGAGCGTCATGAAAGGGTGTTCCATGGCAAGATGGAATTACTCTTTCCCACGTTGGAGTTAGCATGTATCCGTACTCACGATTCAAGTTTTTCGTATGTTTTACGATATCCATTGCTTCTCTTATAAGTCTGGGGAGATAGAGATTTACCCTCGCCAACAATCTCGTATGCTCGAAATCGATTAAATTCCCTGGTTCTAATCACGCGTGTTCGTCGATCGCCGAGAGATTAATTTCTCCTTTTATTAGTCTCTCCTATCAATGTGGTAGTGGGTTAAAATTCTTCCACGCTGAACTTGAGCCCATTATATAGTTTTATTTACGTCCAATAGGTTGGAGCCCTGCTCACAATCCTCTTGCTCCCATCCGCGTTAAACTGTGACTATTGCAATGAGTCCTATGATGCTTTCTGTTCCTTACGTACAACATTTGACTAAACGGAGACTGGTAACATTGTGATAGTTTTTCCATTCATAAAGAGCTCCACAAAATATAATTAATTCAAACGCGGATGAGTGAAAATTCGAGCTGATATAATGAATCATCTCAGTTAATAGCATCCGAATACAAATCTCTCAGTTTTTGATGGGGTGCCTTGAGTTTTATAGTAATCCTCAATCATTTCGAATCTTTCTCCGGGTACGGTCTCGGACATGGAAAATTTCATATATGTGTCGGTCACACCACGCTCTTGCGCCTTACTTAGTACTTAAGTCACTTCCTTTCGTCATTTTTTCAATCGTTTCTCCCAAAATTTTCCTTTCGGGTGTTGACCCTCTAACCGTATGTCGAGCGACGTCTGTGCTTCGATATCCGATGAAGGCTTCCAGCATTCATAGACGGATCGTCGGCATCGTCAGTGGGCAGAAAGGTCATTATTCCGTTTAGGAGACTTGTAGAATTATGTCAATCTGAAGCTCCGCAGAACAGGCCCCGCACCAAGGCCGTTTGGGTCCGGAGAAGCACGATCCAGAGTCTGTCCTCGACCTCTCGCGTCCGTCTTTTCAACTTGCTTTAGTGAGAATATATATATGGGATAATTGAACGCGACCGCCGCTCTTGAAACTACCGACGGTGACACTGAATTCATTTATATTAATTAAAGGCCAGAATGTAAACAATCGCTGCTTTGAGTTGTATTCGTTAGCATCCACTGTACTGGTGCATCCACTGGTGTACGGGGACTGGAACAATTAACAGTCATTGGGATAATGCCTTGGATTTGCTGGAATATTCTTTTTTGACGAAAATTAAAAATCTAATCTACAAGTGTTGGAGAGAAAGACTGTTTTTCCATATACAACTAGTTTTTTGTGGAAAAAGTCTTTCTATCCAATGTAAACCATTTCTCCAAAGTAACGCCAGAATATCAATCGAATTAAATGTACAGTATCTGTCTTTGAGAAAATTTCATCAATCACGTTTACAATCGTTATTTGGTGCTATATTTAAGATTGGATTAATGTCGATTCTGGATTAGCAATCACTACTCCCTGCTATAGAATCATTCCCTACCTTATTACCTATTTCAAATAAATTTACCTAACTCTATTGAACGTAACAGCAATAGTTGTTCGGGATAGATTCCCACAATATAGTTAAGAAGCAGTGCTACTTCATTTCTGTGCAGTTGATTAGTTTAAAATTTCAAAATTTGACTGCTGCGAAAATTAGTGCATCCGAAAAGGTCAGGAAAATCACAACCTTATACACCTCTACAAATCTCCTGTTGACATTCCAGCAAATACTTCTATAAACACAACCACTTTCCACACGACCAACTGCGACATACGTATAGCCCACCGCTCCTTGGTCAATAATGGGCTCTAGAGACGGGCGATTCCGATTTGATTCACTTGGAAATCGAATCTGAAAGTATTTCAATACGATTCCCGATTATTTTTAATCGATTATCGTGATCTGATTATGATTCGATTCGTTTCCTATTCGATTCGCTCCAGTTCATATTCCGATTCAATTACGATTCCGATTCAGTTACGATTCCGATTCATTTACGGTTCCGATTCAGTTAAGAATCCGATTCAGTTACGATTCCGATTCGGTTGCGATTCCGATTCGAATCGATTCACACAATACGATTCGAATCGATTTGGTCGAATCGATTCATTCCTTGAAATCGCCCATCTCTAACGGGCTCCCATCTTGACCCAGCCCCCCAAATGGACCTTCGATCGTTTTACATTTCTTTTGTACTTTTACCCTCGATTCCGTGTTTCACATTATTTTTGTTCCGCGTATGAATTTCATGTTCATGAGTTTGTCACTAGTTTGTTTCAGAGTTTTTCACAGGCTTTCTACCCCTTCTCTCAAGGACTTCCTTCTGATAAATTCGATCACATCGATTCGTCTCCATCGTCCCTGTAATTTCCATTATAGAGCTCCCATAATTTTTCATTTGATCCTGCCAGCTTCAGCCACTCGCATCCGTAGAGAGGTAGGCTCCGCGTAAATATCAGCATTTTCTCCTCTCACATCTAGGATTGTGTTTTGCGGTTTGAGTGGATGTTTATTCTCTTGGAGCCTCCTGCTCTTCTCTCCCTTCAATGTTCAGTTTTAAACTGGTGATAGCGTCCGTTCCACCTCCTCAGATCTTCTGTGCGTTGATTTTTATTTTGTCTCCACTGCCGTTGTACTTCCATTCATATTCCACTCCTACGTTGACTCTACTTCTATTACTTTGTCCATATCCATCTTCAGACTAAATTCTTTTTTTTCCGCTATCTCACATAATTTACTATTCCTTCGTGTTTTTTCTGTTATTCGTGCGGACAAACTTTACTTTTCTGATCTCACCGATTTAATTCTTTCGGAGAGCCTCATAGTAGTAGTAGTAGTAATATTAGTCTTTTAAGGGTTCACCGTGTGACAACTTTAACAAGTGTTAAACTGCAAGTGATCCAACGGAGATGCTTTAAACAGACAGACCCCCGCCCTCACTGCTCTCCGCGCGACTCTGCTCTCGCGTGATCCGCTCCGATATCACTTTTATAGGCCAGTCCGCGTATGAAAATGACCTGTTCTTCCAGCAGAACTATTTTTGCAAGACCCAAAAACGATGGCATGATCATCGTCTCTCGTTATTGGCCTGACTTAAGAGTTGAAGCTGGCGCGCAAGAGCTCAAGTGACGAAAAGCGCCCTCATGGGACTTTTTCGGGGACTAACGAAACTAACTGCGCCCGGGCATTCTGAAGAACTACCTGCGTGAGGTGAAAACCGTTCCTTCAAGTCTGAATGAACTTTTGTGATATTTTCGCCAAAATCAAGGTATACTAGTGTTTGTTCAATAACTAGCAACAAAGGTTGTATGGTTATTTCATAGTATTTACGCGTATTGCTAATTTTTGTCTCATTAAAGAGTGGTAAATAGAATATTTGATTTTTTCCCTAATCGATTGATGTCTTTGACCGTTTCGCCGATCACGTGTTTTTAAGGTAAGCTGTTCAGTTTGATTCATCGTCGATCATGTGTTTTCGAGTCAAATAACGGTTAATTTATGCAGCTTATAGTACAAGTGCTACAGGCGAAAGCTAAGGTCATTCTGCACCTCTAAAATTTATATAAAAATAAACATAAAAATATAGATAATATTTAATATACTATATAGTATGATAAAAATACATAGTTTTAGCAGATCAAATAAAACTTAAAAGAAGTAATTTACAGAATTTCCACAATTCAGAAGTTATTTTAAAACATTAGAATGCTTTACAGACGTTATTAGGTGACACTTTCCTTTAAAAACATAATTATCCTGTTCAATGTAATTTCCTCATCGCCTAAGATGGTGTCTAAGACCCCTTATATTCCATGTTCTCCTCTCAAAGTGCCATATTTTCCGCATTCCGTCAGAAGGTGCCTTATAGTTAGGGCAGAATCACAGTCGTCAAAACGACGAGAGATCCTGCTGGGGATGGAGAACAGGTATGAACGTGTTTCAAGGCACTGTGGCCTATCCTCAACCTCATAATGACTACTTCCTCCCTCCGACTCTTTCTGGCGGATGACTTCCATAGTTTTTTGTTTTCCTTCTCCTTCGGTTTGACGCGAAATATATATATCTGAACCAGAAAAATTTCGTTCCCACCCGTGAAGCCTCATTCTTGGAAATGGATTATAACTGCGATGTCACGAGCGAAACGTCTGAAACAAGTAGATTTCGCTAGCATTCACCGTTGATTCCTTTGTTCACCATTCCTTCTGCTTCTTTACCTGCCTCTTCCAGTTGTATGTTGAATATTAGTTAAGTCTTTCTCCCTCGCTCGCTTATTTAGGCCTCTCCTACTCTTCGGTATAAACCTCGTTTCACAACTCATTTTCCCATTTAACCCACACCATTCGCCTCTTCGATAAAACATACCAATATTTCCATGCTTTGCTCTTCTACTTATTCCACGTCCCATCTCTCTCAGGGAACACACTCAAGAATAATATTTAGCATGCTTATTGGTTGTTTGCGACCACAAACGTCGCCAGCTTCCAGGCTAGGCGGAGGGGGGAAGCTTGAGATTTTTACAGAATTTTTCTTCTTCCTTCTTTCCGGGATTAGGCTAACACCCTGTCAGGCTTCACTTTCAAAATTTTATAAAGTTTGCAGGGTAAAACGCAGATATAATGAGCTAGAGACATTTATACCGATAAGGGCATAAGTCATACTCAATTATTTATTTGTTAATAATATTTTTACGGAAATGAAAATAACTTGGTAATGGATAACTTCCAGCATATCACGCCAGAAAATATTACTGCTGTTATTAATAATGCCGGTTTTAATGTGTTTCAATACGGCAACAAACAGATTTTTAGTTTAAGATTTTTTCGCATGTTCCCCATTTTCGTTTTTTATTAGACACTTTTCCAACATTCAGGTGGGGGCGGGTGGCAGGTAGCTGCCCGCACCTCCCTCGACGACGCCCCCATGTTCGCGACTATATCTTCTATTTTCGTAGTAATTATTTCTCATTCATGGCTATCTATCAGCTCGGCTTGAGATATCTATCCATCCATAGACATCGCGACGACGCGTCGCCCGGACTTCTACCATGCCTAGTAATTGTGGGCGTGACGATCACATTATTTATCTTCGTCAATTTGACAGGTTATCAGTGCTGCGCAGAAGATATGACGAGTTAGAGCTCCTATTCATGCGTAGTTCTTTCCTTTCGAGTGACTTCCCCAGCCACGTGCGTCGTGTCGTTTGCCGACATCCGCTGATACATTGGGTTGGATAACTAACCTGTCCACCTCTGCTGCGCAATATCGGACTTCATTCATGAATCGCAATCTCCCCTCCTTCGCCAAGTCGCTATTGAGTCAGTTCCCGGCATGCGTCTCTTTCGCAACACGAAAGAGGCTGGAAGCAGGAAGATCGGCACTCCCTGAGCGTTTTGGAGACTACTGATTGTCGACCGTTGCTATACGTAGCCCCCTCCAAGCGTAACAAAACAACGAGGCGACCGTTCGAGTGTTTCTCCTTCGTCGCAGTCTCTCTCTCTGCTGACCACTGGAATATATACCATGCACTCATTTGGCCGCTCCATCCCTAAGGGGCATTGCCTCGCTTATATGTCTTTCTACCTTCGAGGAAACTTTCAACGGAGGAGCTCTGCTAAGAATGGACGAAGGAAGAGTATTCCTCCCAGTTTGCCTTCCGGCAGAAGGCAAACTGGCAGGGCGAAAGTTCACACTGATCCGACATACGGTGCGGAACCATGTCTTTTTGGGTATCATTGTGGAAGATTAAAGTTAACGGGGAAGAAATTCATGAGCAAAAGTTCAGATAGTTTGATGAAACACTCGGTGATGACTTGGACCACAAAAACAAAGTTTTATCATTCCTTAAGGACACGGGATTACTGTCCTATGACATGTGGTTATTATAAACAGCTGATATGCCCTAATTTTTGTGTATATATGTGCATGTTTGTGCATTTATATATGAGTATGCATGTGCGTGTGCATATGCGTATACATGTACGTGTATGCATACGCTTATATACATAAATATATAAATTTACCTTTTTATTTTACTTTTTTAATACTATTAAATTATGATTAATATGTGCTATCATTTTTAATCAGATGCTACATTTGAAGCGCAAAATGACCACGATGTCGACGCACTCACAAATTCAATAACCTAACCTTTGATGAAACAGGTGCATAGCGGGAGTTATGTAAACTAAAAAAAGACACAGTAGCCATCAACCGGAAGGTCGGCATGTTAAGTGAGGGTAGACCTCACCTATAGTACTAAGCCCACGGGGCGTGTGGAAATTCACACATTAGGGTAAAGGGGTCAGTTCCTTTCCCTGTGCCGCCTGTGGTTTCCCACGAAGATGTGGTACTCGAAAAAGCACTCAACTTGGGTTTAGCTGGAGGTGTCCGGAGGTTCGTCACCCGGTCTCGAACCCGGGTCCCCCGGTCAGTGGCCAAGCACTCTACCCACTGGGCTACCACGAATTCTGTGTAAACTATGAAACGTGAAATGATCGGTTTCACAGAAAAGTCCGTCCGAGTTCTGCAGCTGATCAATCAATAGGATCATCGATTGACTGTGATTTGACATGCATATCGGTCGGTTCCCCACGGGAAGGCATTGTTGGGAATTATTTTGATAATTTATTTGAAAACAAGACACCTAACATTTTTTTCAAGTTTCTTAATATTGTTATAACGATTGACGTTGAATCTGATGTAGGGTTACGTTAGATTAGCTTATGATCACTCACGTGATTTTTTCTTCCATGTCTTTGTAAGTCAGTGGGTAGGCGCTTAGCTGCTGAACAGTGGGCCCGGGTTAAAGTTCCGGTGAAGCCTCTGGAGACCTCCAGGTAGAACCCAATCTGAGTGATTTCCTAAATACCTAATCTTCCCAAACTCAGACGACATAGGGAAAGGAACTGGCCCTCTTATTTGAGTGATGTGTGTGTCTGTGAATTTCCGCCCTGATGCGTGAATCTTCACACGCCGTTGGACTTTGTTGTAGGTGAACTCTCTACCTTCACCTAAAAAACCAATATTCGGGTATGATACTATGATATTGGTTGCATTTGACCATCATATTTCCATAGAAGAAATAATGATGGTCAATTCCTGTTGCCTTCCTTTGTAGAAGTGTTTTTAACGTGTCATCATGACGTTTTGGCCATCCCTCTGGGGATCAGACACCATTGCAGCAGCCTCACTGAGGAACAGAAACTTCTTAGGTTAACTTCTCCTCACTCCTACCATTCAAACTATCTCTATGGATCAAAATTTTTCGTTGCAGCAGAATTTCATGGACTCCATGTAATTATTGGGACAAGCACACAGATAGTGTAACCAAATACCTACGGTACGCACTATCTAAATTTTACTTTGTACGGAATAGATGTGCACTTTCATTTTTTAAAAATCATTTATCATGCGCTTGTTCTGTCAAAGTTGTCTTACGGTATAATTTGTTGGGGTGGTAATTATAAGAGTGCTTTAAAGCACGCTATGAGCATTCACATCCATTATTTGTTGCTCTCAGGTTGCAACCCCTGAGACATTTGTTTGTTTTCAAGGAACTGAGAAAATTCTATGTTAGGGATGCCAAATGTCTCAGATAAATGTAAATATAATTTTCGAAATACTCACAATTTTCTAATGCCTAAACCAAGGGTAACCAAATACAAAATATCCTTTTTGTACATGGGATCAAACATATTCAATTACCCGAAAAAATACAAAAGGATGAGACCCGCAGAGAGTTTTTGAAAATGGTCAAGGAATAACTATACACTCATCCAAATATGGAAACATTTTTTCGAATATGCATCTTTAATTTATCTGTCTAAGTTTTTTTTTATTATTACTGCATTAGGCTAAAAAAAAACTGTTATAAATGGCAATGCATTTTTTGTTATGATGGCTCAATTCAGGTCAATCACCTTGGAGACCACCTAAACTTTCAAATACATTTGCTATTTTTATTACTACGGGTGACCTTATCAGGAGTTACTATACACTCCCGCCAGTGAACTGTAGAGGTCACCGGAACGTACCTTTCCTTCCACCACGCTATGATTCAAGTCCACGGGAAGGGAAAATAAAAAGTGCGGAAGAAAAAGAAATTATACGATATATTACCCATGGTACCCTTCAAGGGTAGACTACCCTCCATAATTACCACCAAAAATGTATCTTAATCCATCTTCTAAATCTATCCGTACTACTAATCATCACAATCATTTAGTCGTTCAGTGAGGTCAGCGTAGGGCTTCCTTTCTTTAGCCTTTCTCGTGAATTGTGGAACCATGCAGGTGTATTTTAAGCCGCGCGGCGTTATATAAAAGTCTTTAGGGTACGAATAACAATGAGTATCGTTTCCTCCATGCGTGAGGAATAATACGATGTACAAATCTTACGCCGTCAGAGCTTCTAGGTAAAGCAAGCGATATCGGGCATGGTAAGTAATCGGATAGGTGGCGTTCCTCAGACATTATTTTCCTTCGTCGATTTCTGCTGACCTTCGAGCCTGTACGGTATTAAATACGTGGACTAACACTTAATACGACGTGTTGGTCGTCTTCATTTTTAAAAATCGTCATCCCTAAAATATTAGATTACTAATAGATTAGAGTTTACTAGATTACGCCTTGACCACATGAATATATGAATGCAGTAGTCGTATTAAAGTCGTCTTTGAAATATTCTCTGACGCATTTCGAGTTATGAAACGAAAACACTTATGCCTCATGTACTACGTATTCCGAAAAAGCAGCCACAAGCAGTCGCGATGTGATCACCGAAATCAACCTGATATATGACGGAAAATCCACCCGATATGTCATATTCTGTACGGGTATCGGTCCTGTAACGTGGTACGAATTCCTTTCGCTTTCACGTATTGGTTTAGCCATACGGCAGCTGAACGGAGTCAATTTTCGCGAAAAGAAACCATCGCGTGCCGGAAGGAAATCACCAGGAAGGTTTTAATCGCACCCCTCACTCGCTGATTTACGTTAAAATGGCAGTAAATGGGAATGTAAATTAAAATAGCAATAAATGCACGACTTTCCCGATCCGTGCATTTTCTCTTCGTTTTTGCAAGTATCCGTGCAAAAACTGTATCTCCCAGATACTTCTCCCTATTGTGTTTACTTTTCCCATCGCATCATTAAAATCTCCTGGATCTACGAAGGCTCCGTGTTTAGGCTTTCACTTGTTTCTGTTTATTTTAAACTTTTAGTGTAAAAATAATACATTGGATTCAGGTCCATACTTTTTTGTACGACAGGATTACAAACATTATTAATTTACCCACTTTTACCTCGTGTCGTCCCCTTTAAACGAGGACCAGTTTCCGTTTTTCTCTTCCCAGAAAACGGGTTCTAAATGAAAATATTGGGTTCCAAAGAATCGTTTTTTCCATTTCATGGAAAAAACGATTCGAATATCGAAAAATCCCACAAGTTGAAGCACGCAAAGCGGATAATTGGAGTCTGGTCCGTCCATACAGGACTGTATCATTCCGCGTGTGCAAAATTGTGCTTTGATGGGACCCTAATGCAGGATTCGTAATCCTCATTATAACCACAAAGACAAAAATCGAAAATTACATCGTCCTTCAACGCCCTAACGTTCAAACTCCTCCATTAAAATTGGCATATTGTTCGGCGGACGTTTTTGCTTAAAACCCAGCATTTATCAAAACGCTCTCCCCTCCGGAAGAATTATATTCAAGTTGGGCATCCCGACCATTCGCGTATCTTATAAACTTTAGGACTGATCCCAAATTGAATTTTTTACTTTCGACTATCCTCGATATGATTCATGTCTGTGTTTGATGCTTATAGCCCTTTGGCCGTTTAAAACGGATTGGAAAACAGTCGGAAACTCTTTTAGCCCGGCCCCCCTGGAACACCATTAGGTGCTGGAACACAGAATATGCCCCTGGTGAAGACGGCCTGTACACTTAAACAGACTTGCCATTCCCCTCAATATACTTATTGCTGTTTCATTATTTGAATATCCTTTGCCAAGTTTCTTTTGATCGTAACGATAATAATTTGTCTTTATCGAGACTGATATATCCTCTTTTTTCTTGTAAACGCTTTTCGCAAAGACATTTGGTAATTTACAAATAAGGTACTAATTAAAAATATAAAAACACAACACTAATATTAATGTAAACATGTAGAGAAGATACTTAGAGTAAAAAAACAGCACTTTTCCACAGAAAAATAAAACTTTATTGTACGACATACGTTTCAGCTCACTGAGCTATCATCAGGTACAAAGATCTTTGTACTTGATCATCATCTTTGAACCTGATGATAGCTTAGTGAGCTGAAACGTACGTCGTACAATAAAGTATCTTCTCTACATGTTTACAGTGATTCGGTGAAAATTATGTAGAGAAGATATTTAGAGCGTGTAATAAATGAAAGGTTATCAGGTTATCATTGAAGAAAAACCCATTACAATAAAACACCCGTGTAAGAAGAGAGTTGTGAAAAACTTTTTAAATTTACTGATACGGAATCTAATGCGTCATTACTATAAAGCATGCTAATATCATGTAGGGGTTTAGACCATGCCGGACAGAAAAGAAACGAAAATTTTGATCAACTTTTGAACCGGGACCTCTTCAACGTGAGAAATTCACAACTGTCCAGCGGGCTTCCCAGAAGTGAGTCTAACGGTCCATGGAGTAAACTGGTTAAGAACGCGAGAATCTAAATATTTTCCACCAGGGCTATTAATAACTACTCTTTTCAACTCGCTAGCAATTCCTTTGGAGCACCAAGGGTTGAAATAAATGTTAAAATTCCTGTGTAAATTTGAGGCAGATCACTTCGACGAAGAGGTTAAAGTCACATTACAGGCCACTTCTTACCACGGTCGATCAGACCACAGAAATCAAATCAGAGAGATGCACTGAGGAATGGATGGATTTAAAATGTCGTTTTTTCCTCGTAAGACGGACAGTTTAAATATGGTCGTTATCGACAAGAGGGTAATTAGAGGAGGATAAGAAGCGTAGCCTCTTGCATGCGTGTTATACCTTCCTATGATTGATAAAATCGAACCTGGGTGATTGAATTATTGAATGTTTTGCATGAAATGTTTTATTAATACTAAATAATTAACCCTGTGTGCCTCTCGCCCTTGCGGCAGCTTGCAGAATATTTCATAGATGTAGATGAGAAAACTTTAGTGTACCACTTGGAGGTCGGAGAAGGTGCGAGTCCAGAGATGTGGACGCGCTCCTTCCAATCGTGGATACAAAATGAGTGACGACCGGTAATCTACCGGTTAAGAATCTTTTTTTTCATGAACTGTAACCCCTTCAACCCTAATAAATTCCTACCAGCCATCATTCTATCTAAAAAAATCCCCATTTTTTTTTTAATTTCACCTCGCTTATTAAAAGATGTAGCACTTTTACACAAAAAAAATATTTATTACGACACGCGTTTCGACTCACTGAGCCATCATCAGGGACAAGAACCTCTGGTCAGGTCTTGAATCTGATGACGTCTCAGTGAGTCGAAACGCACATCGTAATATTTCTTTTTGTGGAAAAGTGCTACATCTTCTTTTAATGTCTTCCTTCCACTATACCAAGCCTGAATCTGCAATACTTCCCTTCCCTCTAATAAAGTCTTTAACAACACTCACCCTCTGAGTATTCCTTCCATTCATTTTTCCTGCCTTGTTCGGATTTACCCCGACAACTGCCTCTCCTCCCCTACCATTCCCAGCACTTCTTCGTCCGTTTTCTTCTCCATCCACCAATTTACTTTCTGCATCCTTCGCCACACTCACATTTCAGAAGTCTCATATATATTGTACATATATAAGCATCCTTCTTCATGTATCATGTTTCGAATCCATATCCATTCTCCATATATCGGCTTTCACTTATCTTTTCTTCACGTTTTTACCCGTGGTCCTTGTCATAAACTACTTTTTTTTGTAAGGACATCCATTTCTGACACAATTCTTCATCTAATGTCCTTGTCGCTAGGATCATTTCCCTTTAACACGCTGTCCAAATAAGTAAACATTTCTGCCCCTCAAAACTCATGCCCTCCTAGTTTTATATTTAGCTTAGATTCCCTGCTGCTCGAGAACCTCATTACTTTAGCTTCCTCGTAGTTCATATACAAACCAAACCTTTCTCTCACTTGGGTCATTCAGTGCGCTCAAAAAGTTTTCGCAGTCCTTCGGCTGAAAGCCTAAACCAACTAAAAGCTTGTCGTCTGGGTAACAAAATGATTAATGTGCAGTAAATTAGGGTGAACCGGCCGCTATCGCTAGTGGCAGGTCATGGCACGGGAGCCTATGACCTCACGGGGCCCAACTTTTCCCCACAGCATTGAGCGTGGTTCACACGCCCCTTAAGCTCAATCCTTAGACTTGTTCCCACTCCCCCCGTGCAGCCCACGGGAACCTTCGTGGTGAAAAAACATGGAGTGAATTTGAGAGAGTCGACGGTGACCGGAAGCATGTATCCATGCCGCGTCGGAGATCTATGCGCCTCGTAGGCGGCGATCTTCCACACACTGGCTGTGAGTCTAGCACGTAGGATGCTCATGCCTTTCTATAGCGTTCAATGCTGTGAAGTCTTATCTGAAAGATATTTCAGACAATATCCACTCTGCGTCGGTGGTGACGAGCTTTCGTCCTCGCAGTTTTTTTTTAAACTGCTCTGTTTGTTAAGACCTAACGCAGTGTCCAGTAGTTCGTTGCGTATCATCAAAATCCTATCTCCATTACGTTGAATTTAAAAATCAAAAATACACGGCAATTTCACAAATTTTATTCTTAAACTCACGACCCGGGTTTCACCACCGCGTGGCATCATCAGGTGCAAATACAAAGTGAACATGGTTTATATACAGTTAGCAAGAGGGGGCGGAAAGCGGGCAGGTGTGTAACGTCTGGGCTATTGTCGTGGTGTTGAGTGCTGGCCAATTAT
>WURS02218999.1:15000-20025 GCA_011762765.2 Rhinocypha anisoptera | reverse complement strand
GTTTAATCATCATCCTCTCTCGCTTAGATTTTTTTGTGAGTGGACGTGCAAAATGTCGGCCTGGGTCTACTCAGAGAGAGAGAGAGAGAGAGAGAGAGAGAGAGAGAGAGAGAGAGAGATAGAAAACTTGAGAGTGAGAGAGAGAGAGAAAAAAAAGATGTAATAAGAGAGAGAAGAACTAATAACAATGAGTGAGTGAGAGATAGAAAAAGGAGGAGAAGGATAGAATGAGTTAGAGAGTGAAAGAGAGAGAGAGAGAGAGAAGAGGAGGAGGAAATTAAAGCAATGAAAGTAGGTGACAGTGTGAGAAAGAAAGGGAGTAGGAGAGAGAGAGAAGGAAAGAGAGAAAATAAAGAGGGAAAGATGAAAGAGGGAGAGATGAGAGAAAGAGAGATGAGAGAGTGAGAAAGAGAGAGAGAGAGAGAGAGAGAGAGATGAGAGGGACTGAAATGAGAGAGAGAGAGAGAGAGAGAGAGAGAGAAATTAGAGAGAGATGAGAGAGAGTGAAATGGGAGGGAGTGAAATGAAAGAGAGGGAGAGAGAGAGAGATGAGAATGAAAAAGAGAGATCTCCCAGACCAGGCATC
Organism: Rhinocypha anisoptera; assembly: GCA_011762765.2. NCBI lineage: Eukaryota > Metazoa > Arthropoda > Insecta > Odonata > Chlorocyphidae > Rhinocypha > Rhinocypha anisoptera. Next base: position 19,439 of record WURS02218999.1, on the reverse strand, counting down.
TCTAAGCGATCCACGTATCTGACCTATCCCAAGCCAACTTGGCCCAGTGGCATCTCTCCTCACACTCAGAGTGGTGGAAAAAAGCAAAACGTGACTTCAACCTCCAACTGCAATATTAATGCTGCTTTGCTTTCTTTCTCTTTCTCTCTCTCTCTCTCTCTCACTTTCCTCATTCACTCTCAATTTCTCTCTCACTCACTTTCTCTCCCTTTTTCATTCTATTTCTTTCATTTTCTCTCTCACTCTTTCCTTCTCTCTCTCTCTCTCTCTCTCTCATTCTTCTCTCTTTCTCTCTCGGCCCCTCTACTTGTGCAAGTCAAGTTGACTGCCATTATGGTTTCTCTCTCTCTCTCTCTCTCTTCTATATATATAATTTTATTATATTAAAAAATTTAATAACATCACATTCTAAGCTAATTTTCAATCATATGAACGAATAAAAAGAGAAAAACGCTTTGAAGGGGGAGAAAATGGGGAAAATAAGAAATAAATAAAATTCAAACAAACAATTGTTTACGCCCTACTAGGTTTTTTCGTCTAAACACAATAGGCTATTATTTTAACTATTATATTTTAGGAAGAAGAATAGAAGAGAAAAAAACAGAAATGAAATCGAAGGGAGAGAGAGAGAAAAGGAGATGAAAATATGTGTAAATGTAAAATCAGAGGAATAAAAAAATCAATAGATGGTAGATGCTAGCTAGAGAGAGAGAGAGAGAGAGAGAGAGAGAGAGATAGTGAGAGAAAGAGAAAAAGAAAGCGAGTTAGCCTCATATGTCTTATTACTTCCGGCTAGTTTCTAGTTAAATCGAATCTAATCACGAATAGAACCCGTGAAAAAGATATCAATTTTGCCATAAAAGGTTCGCCCTTTTTTATTTCTATTTTAAGGATAAGAAAAATAAACCTTTTGTGTTAATACAAAAGTATATATAATAAGTTTCATGTTAAAATAGCTTCAATTTAACAGTATCTGTACCTGTATCAGTACAGTTTGACAAGACAATGACACTTGCAATCTTACTTTTCACTGAAGTCAAGATATTCAACGAAAAACATCGAAATTTTCTTTGAATAAAAAGAATCGTAGAATACAAAATAGCCTTTATTTGCTAAGGTAAAATTTTAGTTTATTGAGAATTTTTTCCACTCTCAAAAAAATTATTTTCCACGATTTTCAAAAATTAAATAAAATCAATTTTTAAAATAGAACATTAAAATAATATTTTTAAAAAACGTGGATTAAAATAATTATTTAGAATAGACTGTTGAGTAATGGCAAATTAATGTAAGTTTATAAATTAAAGTTGTGTCTGCTTTGATTTGTTGTTCGGATTTGAATAGAACCCCCCTCTTCCTCTCTCTCTCTCCCTCTCACACTCACTCACTCACTCTCATTCATTTCATCAATCTCTAATTTACTTTCTGTCCCACTTATCTCGTTAAAACTGGCATCGGTGTTTTCATGCCAAGTATCACTAATGGGCAATCTGTCCTCAAATTGCCCCCGTATGTGTCTATGAGGGAGAGAAAGAGAGAGAGAGAGAGAGAGAGAGAGAGAGAGAGGCATGGTTGATATCAATTTAAATCGATTTCATCAGTGGTCCTAGATGCTCGTTTTCACTTATCGGCGGCACTGTGCGCGTTAACAGATGCTAACGTTCATTCGTTCGTTGAGTCAAGTTTCGCTCTCTCTCTCTCTCTCTCTCACCAAACAGTTTTCCTGCTTTGCCTGGCTCCATCTCCACCACCATTCTGCAGATCTCTCTCTCTCTCTCTCTCTCTCTTTCAGGGTGCGAGGGTGGTTCCGAATCATCATTAATTTTATCATCGTTCTGCCGGCACTGCACACTCACACTGGGACTGCACTCATTAACGAAACATCGACTCGAACCCAAGCCAGACTTGCGCGCGTTTTCTCTCTCTCTCTCTCTCTCACTTTCTATCTTAGAGTAATTTAATGTAAAGTTATTAGGTCTCGGGCCTCGCCGCCTCACCACTACACAGTTCAACTTCTACACACACATAACACCCCAAAATAGACTCTTGCGAGTTCAAAATTTATTTTGATTAACCTTTTTCTCATTCTCATTCTCTCTCCCTCTTTATCTTATACTCTTTTTTATTTAGCAAGTTCGCTTCAATTGACTGTTAAATGTTCTCTTATTCTCCGCGTTGCTATGCTAGGTGCCACTTGGCACTGGGACAATTGACACCATTCACCGAAGAGTGAGAAAATGAGAGATTGAGTGTGGGAAGGAGTAAAAAACGAAAAATTATTAAAAAAGTGATTTGGGTTTAATAAAATAAAAATTCTAAAAAATATTGTATAATAAAAGAAAATAAACAAGCTCTACATAATAAAGCTTTACAGTAAAGCCAACGTTTAGGAGTTTTCTAGAAAACCAAGATGTTTTTATTTCTTTTCTTTCTTATTTTACTAAATTCTTAAAACAACGACAAATTTACAATAAGATTACAACATTTTTTCACATTAAAAAATCTTAATTAAAATTGGATTAAGTGCAAACTCAACACAAGGTAAGGTTGGTGTGTTTGTAGAAAGAGATAAGAATGAAAAGAAAAATAAAAGAAAATTAGAATTAAAGTGAAAACCTTAACAAATAAAAGTGTAAAAAGATATCACAATAAAAAGAAAGCTCTAAATTGACTGTTGCTGTGTTTTTTGGTTTTTTGTATTTTTCAAAAGTGTTCCCAAAAGTCCGTTATTAATTTTGTTGTTGTACAATCACACCCAAAATACGCCATTTTAAAGTTTGATTGGGGAAAATGGTGGAAAGAGAAAAAAAGAAATCTAGCGCAACACAAAGTTTTGGTGAATCAGTTTTGAAAAGGGGAAAAAGCGTGAGTGGCTGTGTCTGGCTAAATCCCCGAACGGCATGGTTTTGAGCTCTGAAATGAGTTGTAATAATAAGCGGCAAGCAAGTCTTAGCGGTAATTGGACATCTTCTCTAGACACACTCACTCACTGAGTGAGACTCACCAAATGCTCAGTTTAGATTGCCTGCCAATAGAGACTAGAATGGTGGAAAGTGCTGCCAGGCACCCAGCATGTGTCATTAAATTCAAACTTGTTCTTTGCAACCTTAAATTACCAATATACTAATATAGTGAAAGTTTAAGTCCTGTTATTTACTAAAGTCATTGTTAGGTGTGTTTCAAGTGGGCATCGTGAGTACAAAATAAACCCACGTAAAATGTGAAAACACCGTAGCAATTAATATCAAAACAATTTACAAAACCTTATGCCAATCTTGAGTACTGAGAATGCAGTATAAAAGTGAGATAACTAACAAATACCTTATTGTATATTCCAGATTTTCTTTTATATTCTACTATTCTAACTTGAACTCATAATTCAATTATTATTGGCTTACATTTTATTACTTAATCAAATTGTCGCCAAGTACAAACTAGTTAGTGGTTTTCCAAAAAGTTCTGCTTTTATCTCAGTAGTTATTTGTACTTGAATAATGAGTTCAAAGAATCGTGCAGATTATTTTTCAAAGCGTTTCTTGTACTCATATGTAAGTTCGAATAAGAAGTGCTTAACATTCGAACAGGTTTTAGAGATTACGAGTATTTTTCTACCCAAGGTCTTTTCAAAATTTTTGATATACATTGCAATTACTTTGTTTCAACTCAATTGAATTTAAATGTAAAATTTGTATATTTAAGTTCACTTGTACATAAATTTTTATTTAAATGTTTATGGATAGATTAGCTATGGTTTGCGTTGAATTAGCAAGAATTAGCTTAATTGAATTTAATAGCTTCTAATGCAATAATAATGAAACATAGATGAGTTTACTTAGAAATAACTAATGAGAAATAATTCGTAATTTCGCTCTGAAATCACTATATAGGTGTGTTTTTTTTATTTTTAAAGTACTTATTTTATTTTGTTATTAATGATACTGAGTATTTTTTAAAAGTGGTAGAAGAAACCTACCTCCCGTGGCTTGGCACGCAAAGATGGTGTCGACTGCTTCGTCGAGAATCACCATGTTGGTGGCACTTTCGGCTGGGTGTGCTTTCAAACGGAAGTTCTGTGGTGGGGTGAGCACTTCCGGCTCGCCTTCCACGCGTACCACTGTGGTGTTGCGATCCAGGTGAGATCGAACCTGGCTTACTAGCCAATTTCGCAGCACCCGCGGTAGGAATGAAGCTGACTGGGATGATGATGAGGAGGAGGAGGAGGAGGAGGAAGAGGATAAAGGTGAGGATGACAAGGCCAGTGACGGGTGGGATGAGGTGAGGCGCAGTAGTGAGATTCGCTTGGTGGGCACTGTGGGTGGGCCAAGACAACACAACCAGAGGTAAGCATAAGCGGATTAGTGATTCCACATCAACAGACACACACCGAAAGCGAGACAACAACAGACAATGGTCTCGTTTGTTAATACTGATCTAACCCG
>WURS02218999.1:5000-10000 GCA_011762765.2 Rhinocypha anisoptera | reverse complement strand
TGCCACACACATGCACACACCGCGGGCGATCAATCTGCAACGAGACAAAATAAGAGTAAGAAAAATGATGAAGGGTGAAACTTGGGAAAATAACTGAGACATCAACATTTCCGCTATTTAAGTTAAGTCTAATTCTAAAAAATACACCGATGCACATACACAAAATATAACAATCAAAACTAGTTTAAATAAATTTGCATTTTTCATATAGTTTTGTTTCTCTAATGAATAGATTAATAATTATCATCATTATTATAAATTCACAAAGCAAATTAATCACTTTGACATGTAGTGTATAACTTTGTTAAATAAATTATAAACCTAGATGAATTGTCAAAAAATATATATATTTAGTAGGTTGTCAAAAATAAACAAAAATAGTGAAATCTAAGAGAAGAGGTGCTGTTTACATTATTAGATAAGGCCAAAAAACGTGGAATATTTTGCTTTGTTTTGCGATCGAATATTGAAACGGAAAAGTTTGCTTGTGGTGACAGCTTGGCACAAAAAAAACTCGTGACACAGAAAGAGGATTGGATAAAGAGTAAAAGAGAAACTAAGTGAGAGTAGGAAATAAATAAAGATGAGAGTGAGATAGAGAGAGAGAAGAGAGATATGTTGACAAGAGTAAATCGGAACTGGTGAAGAAAGGTGAATCGATAATAAATGGAGTGAAAAGGGTTCTCAAAGTAGAAATGTAATACAAAAAATAATAAATTAAGAAAGTTAAAAGAAAGAAAAACAAAAAATGGAGAGAATTGAGTTAAAGCTGACGCGATTAGATCCGGAAATTGAGCTAAATTCTGTGGAATTTTTGCAACATAGTTTCGATTTTCTCTCTCTCTCTCTCTCATTTTCTTCTCTCTCTCTCTCTTTCTTTTCTTTCAACTGCTCATCAGTTTGAGAATCATCCAATGGCAAATCCAATTTGGTGCATCGAGGTGCATCGAGGCAAACAATTTGCCTGATTCGATTGGTCTCTCTCTCTCTCTCTCTCTCTCTCTCTCACCAGACAGTCATGATGCAAGAGGCCTTGTCTGGACCTTCAAGTCAACATCAGTTCTATATTTGCATCGTCAGTGGTGAGATCACACAATGTAGCTTGAAAAACACAAATTCAATGCAAATCTAATCAACCAATAATAGTAATAGTAATAATAATAATAATAATAAATAATCACAATGATGATCAAAAGGACAATCACTGTGATAAAGTTGTAGTTTGTCGTTCACGCACTTATTCACACATTTCCTATGCAAACCGTAAGCAAAGTCATGTTCCGGGAACAAACCAACAAATGACATTCCAATCACATGGTGATTCCAAAAAAAATTTCCGCTTGCAATTGTGGGTTGATGTTGTTAGGGGTAGGTTTTTTTGGTTGTTGCAAATGAAAGTTTTTGTGGTATATTACTATTACAATTATTATGATGATTATTTCATATTTCATTTTGGGAGATATTGAAAAATAGTAACCAAATAAATTAGCATATTTTACGAATGACGTAGTGAATCTCAATAATTAAATGTTGTTTTTTACTAGAAATTTTTGTTTACCCTGAAAATAATTTGAAAAAATAGTGCCCTCACAATCATGCGTCAGTGGATGTTGCTGTTGAAACAAAGTACAAGGCTAAGAAATATTTCTAGTTGAATTAAGTAAGGTTATTATGATTGACAAGAACTTTCAGAAAAAGAAAAATAAATAAGTTTTTTTCTTTACTTACCCAATGCTCTAATGAATTCTACAACCACTTTTCGTAAGTATGTGAGGACAAACGGAATAAATAATACAGGCAACTCTCAACAATCGGCCTGTTCAAGAAAAAACTTTCTTTGTAAATCGCCATAGAGCAGGCGCAGGCTTTACCTCTGGCCACATCTAAAAAATGCCACTTTGTACAGCCAAAGGTAGAGAACATCTTTGGTCGTTTCTTGGGTGTTGTCACAACTTGTCTTGTCTGTAGCAACATCTTAGAAATAGTAAAATGTGTCAAGCTGGGTTGAAATAGTGGACTTGTTTATATTTTGATTGAATCCTATGATATTTCGCCAAGCTGATTATTATACTTTTCAAAGTAAAAAAATAAACTGTTTGTTATTAAACCTTTAGCTGATTGTTTTAAGTAGATCAATTTAAAGTATTTATTTGTGTTACCTAAAGTTAAAAAGAAGAATAAAATATAGAAAAATTGTGAAAGTGAAAGAAGAAAAGAGAAAACTAAACTAAAACATACTTAAATGATTTTTCTACACTTCCTAATGGTTAGGCAAAATTCTCTTTTACTATCTCTCTCTTTCTCGTCCAATATTTAACTCATTAAACATTCAAATCGTTAATTTTTAATTTCTTTCTACTCTATTCCACCCAACCATTTAGGGTTTGCGTTTGAAGCCACCTCTCTCTACCTCCCTCCCTCTATCTCTCTCTCCCTCTCACTCTCACTCTCTCTTTCAACATATTTTCTCAACAAATACAAACTGCAAGTGGCATTAATGATCTTACTTTATTTCGTTAACTCATTCTCATTTTTTCATTTTCATTTTCATTTTCATTTTGCTTTCTTTCTCAAATAAACCTTTCTTCTGGTTCATTCATTAATCTGCTTCATTGGGTGTAGGTTTAGGAGAATTCGAGAAATAGATAGATAGTAGGGAGAGAGAGAGAAAGTGATAGAAGATGAGAGAAAGAGAGAGAGAGAGAGAGAGGGTGAGAGAGAGAGAGAGAGAGAGAGAAGATGAGAGAGAGAGAGCGGATATGCTAGTGCGAATTATTAATCATCGAAAAGCTTAATAGCAAATGCGGTGATTTGACAGTTTGCTTTGCTTTTGTTAAACTCACATCAAGAAAACAAAGAAAGAAAATTTTTTCCCATCAATATAGTGTCATGGAAACCACAAGAAAGAGAGAGAGAGAGAGAGAGAGAGAGAATTAGAAAAAAATTTAAAAATATCTAAAACAAAAGAATTATTCTTGTTAAATTATTTATTGTTTTTGTTTTGGTTCTGGTTTGACCTCATCTAACTTTGAGCTTACAACATATTTAAAAATTTAAAAATACTTTTTAATGTGTGCTAAAAAATAAATTTTAACGAGCGGAACACTGAGAAAAAGATTAGAATTTCTACTTGAAATGTTCAATTTTTAAATAGTTTTTACAATTAAACAAAATCTTTACTTATTTTTGTGTAAAATTTAGTCTTAAACTATAAATTTAAATTAAGAATTTTGGGTTTGTCAAGAAAGTTTTAGGAGAGACAGTAGTCAGTATCTATTGAAAAAAATGTTGCCTCTAAAAAGCAATTGGTGTAAATCTTTTTGCAAGAGGAACCAATGCAAAGAGTGTGTTCGATCTAAAAATACAAGAAATTCGAGTGCAATTATTGACTCGTAAATTTTGCGTACCATCACTTTTAAGAGAGAGAGAGAAAGAGAGAGCAAAAATATTTCCCAATCTCTTCTGATTGGTAAACCATTTTTCCTCTAATTCTCTTTCTTACTTCTCTCTCTCTCTCTCTCTAGTTCCTTGGGTTTTGACTCTATTTAGAAGAAAAGGTTGGTTGACAACAATTCTTTCTTTCTTTCTTTCTTTCTTTCTTTCTCTCTCTCTTTCTTTCATCAAGTATGTCGAAGTAAAACGATTCGCTACGCCTTGTCATCTAGTGAGAATTGGAGACTTCATAAATTTGCCAATTTGGATAGCTTCAGTAGCCTGAGAATGGGAGGCTTATAAATAAAACTCTCTTTCTCTCTATCTCTCTCTCTCTCTTTCTCTGAATATTTGTGGCTGTGGATTGGGATCAGATGATCGAGAGAGAATGACAGTGCACGTTAGGATATAAAGATCTTATAGAAGAGTGTTTGCGTATTTTTAGGGATATTGAGTAAGTAAGTAAGTAAGTAAGAGAGAGAGAGAGAGAGAGGACATCTCAATCAATATCAGTGTGTCTCAGTATATCTCGTATATACCGTTTAGTATTCTGGCTCCAAACTCGGACTTGAGATTGGCAACACCACAGAGTGAGAAAGGGAGAGAGAGGGAGGGGAGAGAAAGAGAGAGAGAGAGAGAGTGAGAGAGAGAGAGAAGGTGGGAGAGGGGAGGGGGAGAGAGAGAGATTCCAACACTAAAGAGTGGTGACACCAGTGGCAAGCCGCGCCAAAGTGTATTTGAGAATGAGACACCACGTTTGTCAATTTGCATTCGAATCGAGCTTTTCTCTCTCTCTCTCTCTCTCACTCTCAATCTCTTATTCTCTTTTTTCTTTTTCTCGTTTTCTTTCTCACACTTACACTCACACATTTTCGCACACGAACGAGATGAATCAACGGAACTTCAATATACGGGAAAGAATGAAAGACCGGCTACATCGATTGAAGATGGAGAAGATGAAGAGGGAGAGAGAGAGAGAGAGAAAGGAAAGAGAGAGATGGGATGAGAGAAAAGATAAAAAAGTAAATTCGTAAAATGAAATTCCATTCATCTCTGGTTTGAAACGCACGCGTGCCACTCTTTCTTTCATTCTTTCACAATCTCTCTCTCTCTCTCTCAAGTAGAAGTGTGTGTTGTCTGCAATGAGATGATGATGAAAAGAAATCCAATTGCCGAGTAGTCTTTCGAAGGGTGTTTGCTGTGTATGTGTGTGTTTTGCACAGTGCTAAACAGTAAATTTAAGTTGAGTTGAGCGTGTTATCATGAAGAGTATAAAGTTGTTTTTTGGGCTATCCAATTTGATAGATTTTTTGCCCTCTCTCTCTCTCTCTCTCTCTCTCTCTCTCTTTCTCGTTCTTTCTTTGCCACAATTTCATTCTCATTCTTTATTTCTCTTTTTTCTTTTGTCTTGTCTAGGCATCATACAAACCCAATTGTTGTCCTAGCTTCAATTTATATGCATTCGTGCCAAACTTAATCCACCGGTTTTCTTGGGTTTACTCATATAATTTGCTTTATTCTTTATCTTTTTCAAGTCTATCTTTCTCTATCTCTCTCTTAATTCTATC
>WURS02218888.1:0-20026 GCA_011762765.2 Rhinocypha anisoptera | reverse complement strand
GTAGATACGAAAAGGAGGGAAACGATGGGCACATTTGATAAGCGTTTGAAAACAAAGAAAACACACGCCCCCGCTATCAGTGCTACAGATGACTTTATTTTATTATTTATTCAATGACTTTGGAAGAATTTTGTTGAATTAGTTATTAAAACTTTCAATAATTTATTCTCGACGGAAAGATAATACACGATCGCTTTGTTCAAACAGAGTTCCTTCCAAACATCATGCGTGACTTAACCGAGCTGAAATTACAAACGTTGAAAATGTCTTTCGAACCACCACATAAATTTCCAACGTGGTTACTTCCTGCAAGCTTAACGGATCTTCATATGATTCGGTTCACGATTATGTGGTTTATATTTTCGATAGGAGCTTCTTAAAAACTTTGCACCTTTGTAGAAAATTATTTATATAAGTTACTCTTTTTTAAGGGAAACTTCAGTTTTTTTCTACCTATTTATTACGATGCTTTTTATTGTTATTACAGGTGAGTAGATTTTTAAATTATAAATCGTCACTCACACTTTATGTTGGGACCTTTGGGTCCTCCAGTTTACACGATAGTAACAGAAAAAACATATATGAAAGTGACACTAATGAGATGATGAAGAAATTAATTTCGATGGAATGAGATAAGGAAAGAGTTGAGCCCGGGGGAAAAAGTGGAACCCCTGAGTTTCTCGGAAGGGAAAGAGGAAGCTAAAAGATAACCCGATTAAGTGAATGATGACTTTCTCAGGCATGACTTTATACCAGATATCATTCCTAAGAGATTAGGGAATGGGAAGTAGAGGATAAGGATTAAGGATGAAATGGCAGTGGAGCCAGAGAGGTAAGAGGAATAAGCAAAATTATAGCGTGAAGTAACTTGGTTCCAAGAACGACGCCTCCATCCGCATTTAATTAGAATTATATATGAACTATAGTAAAAATTATTTCAAGGTTGGACGCGTAAGGAAAAAGCGAAATGAAAATGAAACCATAAAAAACAAACGAATTGTACAACAGCGCCATTTTCAAGTTGAAGAGCAGATTTGCAACTTCTGGTGTAATAGTACGAATATGACAACGTCAACGGAAATATACATATCGTATTTATTAACTAAATCGTGTATATTATGCAATTATATTTTTACGTAGCGGCACACGGCTTTTTTCAAACATTCGTAGACCTTCATATTTTGACGTGGGTGTGAACAGAGATCTTGCAGAACTGAATAAATGAATAATAGACCACAAATATTTTACCGCGAGATAAAAGTTAAAGAATTATATTACGAAGTCCTTATCACATTCTCAGATTCTACTTTTACTCAACTCTCGAAAAAAGTTCCATATTCTTCTCCCTAGAGTGAGTTTCTTGATATGAGTTTTTTGCAATAACAATATTTCCCTTAATTAGATCTGGTAAACAACTTTCCTCGGTCGAGTTAGTCGAAGGATATTTCACTTCCATTGGTATTTATCGGTAGTGACATTCTTTAGCATAAAATTTAGACCTTCAAACACACATCTCTATCAGGTTGGGGCCTCCAAAAACGTTTTAATGGGCTTTGAATGAACTTCTTATTGACATAGTGCATTTAAAAGCCAGAGATAGGGTTTACACAGTTTACCTTAACCAACCAACGCCATGATTGATCTGCTCCTCCAGCAGAAGCTCAGGGATACTAAACAGATGGTCGCTAAGATCCAAAAGTACCTTGCATCATTTATTTTATCTCAAGTGAAAAACGGACAAGAGCGAAATGTACACCAACTGTATTCATTGCACCTAATCAACGGTCTTAATACTCGGTCGCTTAATAAACGGTCTTCGACAACACCTGATCGATTTCTTTTCACGATCGGTCCTACATCCCTTCACCGAAATGAGTTGCCGTTGGAGAAAAATCAAGGAATTTCGTTCCAGCAAACCAAACATGAGTTGTCCAAGTAATCTAGCCGGAACCATATGACGCCATGAGGACATTAATAGATCCCGTTTTAAACGGGGGGTCCGATGCTATTTTTGTTTCCTTGCTGGGGACACTTCCGCTGTAAAAACCACGAAGTGTAAATTCCGTAGCCCACAAAAAAGCGAACGTTTATGTCTTAGGATAATAGCATTTGAGTGGAGCTCTAAAGGCATCAAACAACAGGGAGCGTAAATACTCCGGGTTCCAGAAATGAGAGTGAAATATTTCGAAACGGTCAGAATGGAAATAGCATTCAAGCCTTAGCTGAGGGAAGAACTATTTCAAAATTCAGACGGGGAAGGAAATTACTGTCAGTAAATGCACGAAATAAATAGTTTATATTCTCCGGTATTAACGGTTTTGTCCAATGCGTGTGGTCATTCTCTTATTGTTAACTAGAGACTACATTTAAACGTTCCAATCAAAGACGTTTCACGTAGAGCACTATACTATAATAAGAAAAAAATATTCTGACTAATTAAATTTATTTCTAATCAATAATTACAAAACGATTGAAATTGTTTTTAGTGAAGACCGAATGCATAATCTGTTTACAAACGCAAGACCTTAATAAACTCCCTTCTTTGAATTCATAGCATTTCATATGGATACTGCAGCAATTAAATGCAGATCGATTTTCAATCGGCCCCATAATCTACTACTGTACCTCATAATGAACTTCCGAGAACTTATAATTTATAAACATATTATTTTACGGTTAGCATTAAAAAACTGATTCCCAAGACCATACATCTAAATCCCAAATATAACATCCGCTTTTACTGAAACCAACATTACTATTTTCCTTAGACCTTCCTCTAAGGTTTCTGTTAGTGAAATTCTGTTTTTAAAATTCTATCGCTAATGCATTGGTTTCTCCAAATAATATTGCTACTACATTTAATTCAAACTGTTCACCAAATAAGCCACCTTCCTCGACTTATGCTTTCTCTCCAAATGTGACGTTCAATTTCTTTTTTCTCCCATCCAACGTGAATTATTAATTTGTATCTTCAAGTTCAATCAAATATTTACAGCATAAGTCCGTATTTCAACTGTTGAAATGAGGAATAACGAAAACTTTACTTCGAAATGACGACATAACATTTCACATAAGGCACAGTTTAAGTTTTAACAATGTATATTTGTAATATTTTAACTTTTTGATGAATAGAGGTTTAATGTCGCGTTAAAAAGCTGAGTTACTTAAATTTATCAATGCTAGTTTGGGCAGTAAACCCAGTTAAATACCAGGTTAGGGATTTGATGAGGAAGACGTACACCCTTATATATCATTGCAGTGATTACAACGCTGACAGAAAGGAACTCATAGCACAACCTGGACGTCTCCACGTGTTTCGCAGATTTCGGTAAAGTCTTCGACGGTGTACCGTGAGGGAAGTTAATGAAGGCATTAAGAGCATGGATGAATGAGTCGAGGGGAGGGAGGGGTGACTTATTAGAAACCTGCACTTAGAAAGCACAAGGAGAGGCAATGGAAAGAAAATCTAGATGGGTGGTGTTAGGGGAGAATTATCGTTCTTGCTTTTTTAATTTATGGGAGGAGGTTATGATGAGAGGGGCACGGGGAAGGCTGGAGGCGGGAGTGAAACTGGGCGGGGCTAATTATCTCGGCAAGATTTGCCAATTATCAAGCTCTGTCTAGTCAGTCCGACATGATGAATGCACTACGGGAACAGTTAAAGAGGATCGGAGAATGAAAAAAAGGAAACAGGAAAATGAAAGAAATGTGTGTTTCTTTGAAAAATTAGAGGACACAAGTTTAACATCAAAATGAGAAGAGCTTGGATAAGGGGAGGGAGATGAGTTCTGTAATTTGGCAGTGATCCGGAAGAATCAAGACTCGGAAGAAAGACCGAAATGAATTGCTTTAGCCAGGCGAAGAGTTTCCAAGGAGGAGATTTTATGAGAGGATTTTTGGACGAGGACGTAAATAAAGCATTATTGGTGAAAGTTTTTTAATGGAGCGTAGCTGCATATGGCACAGATATCAGGCCGTTGTGGAGGGTGAATGAACGGAAATTGGAGGACTGTGTGATGTGTGTGTGGTGTTTAGAAGGATGGAGTCGATAAAAATGGACGGATACGAAGGCAGAGAAAAGGGTCTTGAGCACGGCGAGGAAGGATAGGAAGTTGTCAGGGGAAGTTCATCGAAGACAAGAAAAGTTGATGAGAAATTAATTAAGGTGCGATGTAATGTTTGAAGACCGTGCTAGAAGGTAGAATTTTGGGAAAGCATGGGAGAGGTAGGACAAGGATACGTAGAAGCGTTTATCGGCATTAAAGGAGGCTGTAATTATGTGCATCATAAAAGTGAATACTACTAATTTTACTAGTAGTACACCATCATACTCCACACACCCTATTCAGAAAGGTCCTCGAAAATCTATTTTTGATAATCAGTGTCATCCATCAGAGATATACCATTTACAATTGGTATAACACCCGCAAACGAGTGGGTGTTTTGCTTTAAAACGTCCCCATAAAAAAACTCCGATTCACGATAGCGTGCGAATGAAATTATACCTTTCAATTTTCATTCCTTTTACCGGAGTGTTTTTTCCCACATTTTAATTTAATTTATTCTCATGAGCCGTTACATATCCTTTCATGTTAATTTCATTACAAAATATTATCAATATTGAAACAAAAAAGCTAAGTGCATAAGTAAGTGGATGAAATTATGTCCCTATGACATGTGCAAATTATAACATTATTTAAAAAATGTGATTTTTTTTGCATTTAAGTTTTCAAGATTTAAAAAAAAACATCTTTAGATTTCCGCATTATTGACGTATATTCTATGCTTAGTCATTTGTTTGTAGTTTTCTTCCCCAACCGAAACTTTCGAATGTTTCATCGCCCGCAAGCTATTTTAATGAAAAAGCTCCACGTCATCGCCTTTTTAAGCTTCCTGGATCCTCCCGAAATGAAACCCTGGCCGCGTGCCTGCTGTTTCCCCTATCGCGGCAATTTCCCGTGCCCGACCAACGAGAAAGGAAATGCTGTCGCGTTGTTCTCCATCCATCATTTTTTTTATTTGACGAATAGTAATAATTTTTTAAAAAGCGCTCATTTTTCCATGCGTGAGAAAACATTTTACGACGGTGGCGTGACGAAAGGACACATGTGACGGGACATTAATAATACATGCCCGTCCTCATAAGAGAAATTACATCATGAACGCGGCTAGTAAAAAGAAAAAAATATAACAAAATACTGGGCGAGGGCGTCCACGTTTTCCCGCGGTCGCCCGACAGTTATCTTGAGCCTAACGGGGCATGAGTTACGTCCACTCAATACCCTGCAAGCCGCCGTAAGGGTGTGTGGCAGGAGATGAGCACCAGCAGACGTGGATTCTCACACGCAATTGTTAGAAAGTATTCATATGTAAAGTACCTATTTGGAAAACATCCATTGTCAAAACATTGTTCATGACATGCAGGAGCAATTTCAAATTACATATAATTAACATGTGTCCAAAGATAATTAAGATACATCCTACTTACAGTCCTTTCACCTTCGTGTTTCTGATAATATTTGTTTTGACCGGTACGAAGAAAAAATGGCATTTTTAATTTATCCTCTCTACAATTTATCTTCTTGATTTCACGTGAACTGATCATTGATTTCTTAAGGTATTTAATATTTTTAAACACATTTTTTATTTAATATTTTTTATAGGATTTAACATTTTTTTTACCTCTTGGCCGAAGTGTTCTACATGATATCTGCACTATAAATTCAACCTGTATTCCAACCTGTGCTCATCGAGTGGCCAAACCTAATTCCTCCAATAAACTCGTTACTCTTCTATGTTGGTCCTATGATACGTTCACAGATGTCGCTGCTCTACTCTGTACTCGATCTCATTCCGAAAATAATCCATCCTCATTGTCCCATACACTGGAGGCATACTCAAAATGGAGTCATAACTAACGAATGGAGTCATAACTAACTGGAGGCATAACTAACGAAAAAGATTACAGCGGTCTTTTACCTTCTCATTTAATTTCCCTAGTACCCTAGTAGGGAAATTTCTTATGCGTCCTAATTTTTTATTTGCGATTCCACAAATTTCCCGGACGTTTTCCCCGCGAAAGATCTTCAGTTAATGTGTCACCTAAATATTTAGTATACTCCGCGTCAGCTAAATTTAGTAGAGTTAGGAACAATGAATGGAACAAATGATTCTTGGTGATGTGTGATGGGAAACTATATTTTTGCCATTTTACTATTTTTTTTATTTAGAGTTCGTTTATTCGGAGTGTGGATGCTTGAAGGATGATGACATGCGGATTCCCCATTTATTTATTTAAAAAAACTGCGACACACCGAACGAAAGATGTAAATAAATTTGATTTTTTCCAACTTCGTCAGACTGAACGTCCCGGTCTCGGGGAAGGCAACCTCGCGTTCGCCCGGACCGGCAAACTTGGGAGGTTCACTCGAGAGAGGGGTGGGAGATGATTAACAGCTCCGACAGACACCGGGAGCTCGGTGTAGAGAAAGGAAAGGATCGGCTAACTGTAGCGGCCGGCGCATCGCCTGTCGCCGGCCTCTGTTTAATCTTCCTCGAAACGTTTGAAAAGGATGGCCTCCGCCGCCGCTGGCTCAACTCAGAAAAAAAATTGCACGTCAAGGAAAGTGACACCGGGGAAATTCTGGTGCGGACAAGCGTCGTCCGAATGGCTCCCAGTTCCTAGTCGCCAGCCTCGGATTTGAATTATCGAAGATGAACGAGGTGTCGTCAAGATGTAGTTTTTTTCACCCCATTCAAATTTCACCGTAAGAAATCATTATCCCAGCCGCTTGGAGGTTTAGGACCGGTTTTCTAATCCTACTTGTGGGGAGGAATAATATAAGAATACAAGATTTTAAACGGCTGATTGCATTATGCCAACTGCTCTTTATTTTCTACCGGAGTGATAGAATGAACCATTCAGTATTTGGGAAATATAGTGACTGAAAATGGGAGCTGTACCAAGGAAGTAAGACAGAGGATTGGAATGGGTAAGAGAGCATTTTAGAAGGTGAAAGGGCTTCTGGCAGCAAGTTAGAATTCCAATAGAACTGAGAAAGAGATTTGCTAAATGTTCTACGTGGAGTGTGTGGTGACTTACGGTAGCGAAACATGGACAGTCAAAAAGAAAGATGTAAAGTACATGGTAAGTTTCGAATTGTGGTTGTGGAGGAGGATGCTGAGGGTGAAGTGAACTGATAGAGTTAGAAATGAGGAAGTACTGCTGAGAATAGGTGAGGAAAGAAAACTGCTTTTAAGGGAAATTAAAAAGAGGAAGACAGCCTGGTTGGGGCATATATATTACGCCGAAATGACATAGTAAGAAGAGTGATCGAAGGAAAAATAGAAGAAAAGCGAGGAAGGAGAAGAAGAAGAATGGGAATGATTGACGACTTAAAAAATGGCCGAAGTTACAGGCAGATGAAAGAAGATCCTCAGGACCGACTGCGACAGAGGACAGCCGGTTGAAACCTGTCGGAAAGACAGAGTCACCAAGAAGAGAAGAAGAAGAGAGTAGAATGCTGGGTAAATTAGCCTAGTGGTTGGTGCATTCGATTAAGGACCGACTTGGTTTCGCAACTCAATTGAGGCAATCGGCCAAACCCATTTAAGATAAAGAATCGATTCTGTGCATCAGACCTTCCAGGGAAAATATACGCGGCACAGAGAAATGAACTTCCCCTCTTTCTGTCTTGCGGTGCATCTTCATGTACACCTACGTAATACCCTGAATGAAGCCGAAAGCTCGTTCGTCGAGATGTCAGTCCACACCTGGCATGCAATACCCCAAGTACACGTGCGCAATTATTTGCATACTACGCAAACAACAATCTCCACGTAAAAGTATTCAAATATCTCATCAATAATCTATTCATGCAAGAAGAGTTTTATCAATCGAAGCAAATGTCGTTTCGGGTCTGCTCTGTTAGGCTCCTTCGGGACGCACAGGATAAGTAAAACTTTGATATTCCAACAAAAAATAATTATTTATTAGTAAAAGTTTCGTTCACCTGGTGGACTCAGGTGATGTCCATTATGTGAAGGAGACCGGTCGTAATAAATCTATATTTTTTTGTGGAATTCCGAAGCTTTATTTATCCTGTACATAATTATGGCAAAAGTTAACGCACATGCAAAAGGTTACAAACTACGATGCCTATTCTAACTACACCCTTCGCGATTGTGACCATATACATACTTTCTGTTCAACGATCGTACGAGTAGGACGTGGTAGCCCAGTGGATGGTGTTTGGCTACCAAGCCGGCTCGCGTCCCAGGTTCAAGTCCCGGTTACGACGCCGGACATCTCATCTAAACACGAGCTAAGTGATTTTCTGGGCAAAATCTCGGCGGGAAACCACAGGCGGTAGAGGGTGAAGGAACTGGCTCCTCTATCCTTGATGTGTAAATTTTCGGACGTTGTTTGGCAGGAACGGGGATTTTTATGTCCCTTTAACCTCCTCGGGGAAGAAATCTACATATAATTTACCCTCCACATTTAACTTGTTTTTAAAACTACGATCAAGCGTGGAATCTTCCAACCTAATTCATTCATTAACGCACGGCTACTTTGATCATACCAACTCTTCACAAATTAGATAAGCTACGTCATAATCGCTTTAATTCCAAAAATAAAACTACCTCCTGAGGGTTCGCACACATTTGCAGTAGACTTTAGGTGGTGTCTAACTAGTGAAAATGCATAAGAAACTTTTGTCTAAAAACCGTAATACATGCTGCTAAATTTGAGGATTGACGTTTTAACTGCTCTCAAGAGTAACAATTCAGAAGATGGATTACTATCTTGTATAAAAATATTATGACATCTTTTTTTCACTGCATGTTTTTAGGAATTCTCTAAGTTACAATTTATGCCAATAAAACTAATTCTCCCTTAGCAATAATTCTCTTTCTTTGAATGACCCCCAAATTATTTGGGAAAAACATATATTTATATATATACGCAGAAAAAGGAACGATCCGAAATCCTGAACTGAAAGAGCTCAACCCTTTATAGCCATGTACGTGGTGGAAGCATCGCTCGGAAATTACGTATCTGATGACCTGAAATCGGCCTCTGGAAAAGTACTGTTGCTTTTTCTGCCCATCCACCGATGAATCACCATTCCGGCACCCCATCTCACTTACCTGGGCCCTCTGAAAAAGACTCCCCTCTGCTATTCATGCCCTCCAGGTGTCTTCGTTTTTACGACCTGGCTGTTTTTTTATGACAATGAGAAAGCAATTTTCGCGACAACTCCTTACGCAGGGACCATATATAGAATTCCCAAGCTTATTTCCCTTTGGGGGGTGTTGTGAGTAGCGATGGCGTGCTTTTTCATACCATTAAAATTTTGATCAGATAAACTTAGTGACTCTGAACCGGTATTTCCGACTAATGCGAACAAAATAGGCAATTCAGACCCCCGACAGTATTTATTTAATGACGAAAAAACAGTTGCGACATTAAACTTTCTAAGGCGGATATCGTTTCTGCTCGCATTCATGGTTAGATATTTAAACTAAGGCATGGCACAGATTAGAACCAGCCTTTCTAATTTCGTCAGTTTGCAGTTGCGAATTATTTTCATTGTCGATACATCTTTGAAGGAAATGACGGGGAAACAAGAGGTCTGACTACACGGTTATAATGTTGTTAAAATTCAATAGTATTTCATTGCAAATTTTCCCATGTAAGCACGGGTATTATTCCGTTTTACATCATGTATAATTCTAGGAATTTTTACGCTAAACGTTTACAAAATTTAAAAAGAAACTTCATTACTGAGGGATTTTATTTAAAACCAAAAATATTTTTCAGTGCGCTTATCAACTTTTGTGTCAAACAGTAATTTCATCTTCATTTATTGTAGCGACACTTGTACAAACGTCCTCAGTAGATATTAAAAATTATCACGATTTGTGTTTCGACGTAAAGATCGACGTCATAATCAGGTGAGAAGACAATGCCTTAATATTTCACTCCCTTATGGCTCAAGTAAAAAAAAATATCCAAGTAAAAAAGTAAAATTAAATGAATAAAATACGTGTAACGATATAAACTATATTGTTACTTTTCCTATAAAATTGTTGATTCGACCGCAATGGCCATTTAGAACTTCCTCGAATTTGAGATAGGTCATTAGATCTTCCTCGAAGAAAAATCTCAATTTGACGAGTAATCCATCCATCCCCGAGGTGGGACTCGATCCCAAGACCTTTGAGTTAGCCAACAAGCCATCCTCTCTCCTAACCCTGTACGTTTAGTAGACGACACCATTTAATTTTAAAAAAATAAAAAATTTAATATGCTTAAGACCATTTGGAAAGAGTTTTGAGACTCAAAAAACAATTACATTAAGTAGTTATCATCTTTGACTTTAAATCCAGATTTCCAGTTTTCACTAGCGATTTCCAGGTGGATCTGAATGTTGGACAAGTTCCAACCTTATCGTAGACTTCCACAGATAATAATTTATTTTTAACTGGGTTTCTATGTTAATACATCATCGTCTGAGAAGATGTATTAACATTGAAACCCAGTTAAAAATTAATAATTATTTGTGGAATTTTGCTACTTATTTCTTCATGAATCCACAGATGAAGGTAGATGTGCTACTGAATCCCAGGGCATATCAAACTCATAGTATAATCGTGTGGGAGGGAAGTTACATTCTTTGAGTCATCCCGAAAATGTCGAAAAGTTCTAGTGCAAACACTCCTGGTTCTGCAAGGTGTATGTCTCATGAGCTAAGGTTTAAACTGAGAAGGTCCACATTTAAACCCTGTACCCTTCAGTTACTATCAGACCGTTGTAATGCATATTTCTTTTAACTGCCTTAAGCATAGAATACTACAAACTCTATCACTTCAATGATAATCAGATACATACATGGAGCAGGTAAATATTTTGAGAGTTTTCAAGGATATAAGCTTCAACGTTCAGAACCCTCTTCACTCTATAGTGAAACATATGTCTTTTTGTAACTTATAAGACATAAAATAAAGCGAATTAATCAATTTTTAGTAGCCCTTTTTCTTTCTCTACTTTTCGAACAGTTAGTTACTATAGGTGGAGTATGGGGGCACCGCTAATGCTATAAAAGTTCGGCTCACAATCAAGGAGAAATGAATCACAATATGATTTCCCTTCTCTGTGACCGTGTCATCGGCTTTAAGCTCTGCGTATTAGAGAAGCAATCAAGAGACAAGCGAAATTAAAACATCCGGTTAATCAGTGGTTTCCACATGCATACACACTTATTAGATTATTATTTTTGATAGCGTTACGAAATAAGATTTCTTCCCGCCGTGCAACAAGTTTACCGAGAAAACTCAAATATTTTTCACTGGTTTAAAAAAAATAAATTAACAAACGTCTTTTTTTCTGTCTTTTTTTATTAATGAGGAACAAAAATGGGATTGTGTGCGAGTAATTTACAATAATTTAATGGAAAAATATTTGTTGACAGATTTAAAAGGGGAGAACGCCCTAGATTAAATAGGAGTTTTTAATTTAAAAAAGTTCGCTCGTAAGCAAGATGAACCCCACCCATTATTCTCAGGCCTTCTTTCGCGTGTCGAGAAAGCTTTACCTTCACTTTTTCTCTTAGGTTATGAATGAAAAGAATTTCATTAATGGCTAGGAGATATTTTAATTTTTGTTCCTAACAAAAATTTATGACAAGAATTTCAATAGCAATGTTTTAAGTGATAATAACTGAAAATGACGAAACCCTGTCATGGATATGAGTTCATTTTTGGGGACAATTCCGAAAAATATCGATGATTAGCAGGCTGAAATATAAGAGACTCCTTTAATAACTCTTATGTAAGACTTGCTGTTCATTTATTCATCATAAAAGGCCAGCGAGTAGAAAACATACAATTAAATTGTCACAGCACAGGAGTGATATTACGCGGCATATTAATGACAGAGGGGACATCTGGCGCCGATATTCTGGTCATAAAATAAAAAGGGTGGGAGATTACGAGTTGGAAAGTTGTGTTTAGGTTTACAAACAAATTAAATTGATTTCACGAATCCAATGGTAGCAAAGATTTGTTTAAAAATGAATCAACTACATGAAACTGCTTTAGAAATTTTTTCATAAGAGTATTATGTTGACAAGAGCGAGTAAATTGTAAAATCATGTTTATATTTCTCTACTAAGAGCGAAAACTGAGCTCAAACTCTACCAACTGCACTGAGGAATTGTGAAAATAAATGAATATTCTGTAACTTGAAGGCATTAGTTCCTATCATGAAGATGAGTTATTGAACGCAATGATCTTTCTCAATTCACTATATTGGCACCGCTGTGGGTAAGAGAATATTTTTTTTTCATTTACTCTTGATAAACGATTATTACACCATTTCTTAGTTCGTACCTCCATTTTATGCCTCTTAGAAATCTGAGAGTTAATAAAAGACGGCTGCGAAGCTATTCCTTATTTTGTCTGTCATATACGCTAGCTCATGATTTCTGACAAAAGGTAAAATTTTCAATCGTGGATTACTCAGCAGGGAAGATATTTGTTAGAGATAAACTATTAACCTGCAGAATCGAGGGAAGAGAAGCATGTGTTCATTTCGTAACCTATATATTTTCACTTAATGTGTGTTTAATGGAAAACACTAAAGATATACTAAATGCTCTTCTTAAACTTAGCATAAACGTAGCATATAGTTCTGAAGAGTCCAATTTGTCCAATAATATATTTCCTGCATTTATAGTGACGAGTTTTTAACGAAATATTCGCTACCATAATGTCAGGATTCATCATTATTCAGACCACAAACACACTATGGAAAAAATGACGTTTAATTGCTGGTTTCCTAATTCTCCTGTCATACACTCGTGAAGCTGCTTCCAGTATATGGTGTAAGGCAGTGTTTCCCAAACATTTTCGAGCCAATGCCCCCCTTAATTCCGCAAACCTATACTCAACGACCCCCGATCGTAACTTCCTAGCTTCTTTTCGACCCCCTAGATCAAAGCAACGTCCCCAAGAGGGCGTTGGCGCCCACTTTGGGGGAATGCTGGTGTAATGGAAGTATATATAGATAATGTCGTTTGTTAAACGCTATTTTCGCTAAGGTGACATTATTGTGGGAAACATGAAAACACGAGTGAACATGAAAATTTTCCAACATGGGAGACAAGGAAATGGTAAAATATAAACACCCAGATTTTGTTTATAGGAAGGTGATATTCCCGAGATCAGTTTTAATCAAGACAAGGCCGTATTTACCACCCACACTGAGAAAACGAGGCGGAAGCGTTCATGCTCCAGTGAGATGGATTCTCATTAAATTTTCTCATCTCAGTCTGGGATGGTGGCCTCGTAATAAGAGATTTGGGCAGAGGACCAAGGAAAATACAACTGGAAGGCAGGAAGATATGCCCCGCCGTGGAAAATGTAAAAGATTTTGTTCACTAGAGGCAGAAGGGGAGAGCCCTAGTTCATTCAAGTCCGCATTATCGAACTAGTTTTTCAATTTGTGTTTACGTCTTTACGATTTTCGTGACGTAAAAGGCCCTAAAAGTGACGTCAAATTTGTATACGTCAACTTTTAATTTCACGAGTGAGTGGAGATAATAGACATTAATTATGTTTTCTTGCCAATGGACCTATGAAACATTCCCTCCAATGTTATTTCTGTATTAGCGGTAATGACAAAACAGATCCCGAGCGGGTATCATGTCGGAAAATCACCGAAGATGGAGAAAACATATTTCCTATTTACCAGGAGGAGTCAAATATAGTTTCCTTCTCACAAATGAACAATGGTTAATCTGTTTATTTGGTAAATTTTGCGTAGGAAAAAATACATCGATAATTTAATGACTGCTATACCTTAGAACAAACAACACCATCCAAATCTAAATTTTCGTTTTGTGAGTCCAGAGCTAATTTTTTCCTGATAAATATTTTCCCATAATCCTGGTGTTAGCTTTGTTAAATTGTTTCATTAACGCTCACATTCTTTTGCTGACGTCAGCCTTTAAAAAAAATAGTTCTAGACAAACGAAACATCCATGCCCTGGTCGGGACTCGAATCCGCGACTTTTGCGTTTGATTACGAGCGCGGTCCACATTGAGACTAACCTGGGCTACAGTGTTGAACGAACTCATTTTCATAAAAGCGATACGACATACAACACATTCCCTCTGCACGCTCTTTGTTTACATTAACTTGCCCTAATTCTATTAAACAGATATTAAAAGTTATTCCCCAATCGCAAATGTATCTTTCCCATAGACAAATATTGGTGTCTAAGTTACAATGATACGGATTGTTGTAATATGGGAAAGAGGCACGAGCCATTTAAGAGGTAATTTATTTTTCTCCATTAGCATCCCAAGTTGATTAAGTTGTTGATTCTTTTACTGCATCTTATTAGAATGAGTCTGACACGCTACCCGAACACTAACTAAAAGATTAACTGATCCAGATCCGAAAGTAACTACTTGACGTTGAAATATTATTTTAGGTTGCGTCCGTGTGGAGACATACTATTAGTATTTGACCATGCCATTTGACTATCTTAGTTCAAATCCAGGGGATAGAAAATCAATGTCATAGAATTAAAATCACCTACCGCAAAAATATTGTAGCCACTTACACCTAAGACCATTCAGTCACCAGCACAAACCCCACCCTATCCCACAACGGTGGCTCCACACACGATAAAGATCATATTTATAAATAATAGAGTTAGCGAGTATAAGAAGAATTAGTAAGGATAAACAGTTGTTTGTTAGCATTTTGAATGCGGATTTATACATGAACCTGCAAGCAAGCTGTCACACATGAATGGAATGGGAATTAGAAAACAAAAACCATCGTTTGAAAGGAGGTCTTGGTAGACCAGAGGGCAGAACGTTTGGCTACTGAATGGAGGACCCGGGTTCGAGACTCGGTGCCGTTTTTTGAAATACTCCAGCTGGAATCCAAGCTGAGTAGTTTTCTGGATACCACCATCTTTCCGTGGGAAACCATTTGTAGTGGTACATGGAAAGGAACTGGCCTCCATCGTTACCCTGAAGTGTAATTTTTCACCCTCAGTCGTTCTCAGGTGAGCTTCATCGTCAACTGTCAAAATCGATCTTAGGGTTGAAAGCCGTGATGGTTAAAGATTTCTGTTACTGGAGAAAAATATTGTGTTTAAATTTTTCTTAGCCTTATACGAAAAACTCTTACCCTTACTATGGTAGGTGACATACCGCATTGACCTAAGAGTCGAATAGTGCGGTAATTTCACGAAACTCGCCCTTATCATTACTGTCACAACCTTTCCCCTTTCGTTACTAGGACCCACCCCTCCCTAAGTGGGGATGTGTTGGGAAACTGTGATATGGCCTCTGGGAAGAATTGATACAATCCAAACAGTGATAATGAATAATATAATAAATTAAAATAATAAAAACTTTGTAATGTTCACGTAAAATTTATTTTGATCTACCGGTTTCGTCGCTATGGCGACATCATCAGGAGACGACAACGGCTGACCAAAATAAATTTAACGTAAAAATTAGTCTTTATTACGGTCTTTATTTTAATCATGAATTTTCATCAGGTAAAGCCTGAAACGATTGAATTCAATGATATAACAAGCTGAATACAGTGGGTCATATATTTTTACACGTCAAATCCTTATTCCGTATCAAATACAAACAATGTGCCCAGAAATGAATACCATAAAAAGAATACTTCATATATACTCGTATGAGTTGTATATCCGTAATTCCACGTACTAAGAATATTCCTTCTGATTTTTATTATTAATTAATCACAGTCCCTAATGGAGAGTGAATGCTGCGCCGCAAAACTCAGGGGTGTCCTTCAAATGTACCTACGAACCTTTATTCCCCTTTCTATTGTCCAAAACAAAGTTTCGAGATAAAAATGGCGGCTTTACCACGCCCGCTGTGCTCGTAAGGGATATGCCATAGAAGACATACATATATGTATACTCTCCCCAAGGAACGTGTAACCTTTAAGTAAAATTAATCTACCATGAAATCGAATTCTCAATGTAAAATCAAATAAAAGGTCGTCGATTAATCTACTCGTCATGAGATTTCCATAATACCTTTTGAGATAGAGTGAGCTTGGAATTTTAATGGTCAGTGGAACTGACAGATTTGTTTGGTGCCATTATCTTTTGTGGACTCGCGCATTGATGTCAGCGAGGATCGTAAATCCTACTCCCCTGGTGAGTCATGAATTCAAATTAGGCTCTAACCCAAGGAAATGCCTACTTTGTCACGCCACCAGGAGGCCTAAGCGTAAGACACCACGTTATATTTTTCATGGGTCAAGCAATTAGCAGTGCTGGAGTCGACATATATACGAGGAGAGACAATGACTAATCAACCCAACAATAGGGATCCCCACGGGGAGGGAACGAACGCAGGGCGGCATCGGAAATGAAGCGAGGCTACCCCGAGCAAGGTGCTCGAAGAAAGTCACACGAACAAGGCGTATTCGTACGGACACCAGGTGGAAATGCCACTGGAATAGCATTCTTTTAATTCAATTAATGGGCTCAATTTCCCTTGATTAGTCATGACGTAAGAGGAGAGGTGGTCGGAGCAAACATAAAACATCGGGATTGGTAGGAGGAAGCAGGGAAAGGTCGCCCTCGCAATTATCTACGCGGAAATGGATATTTTTTTTGCTCATTTGTCACTCGACACTCACGAAGGAATCAATAGACGGTGGTAGAAAAGAGTTTTTACATGGATTAACTTACACTTTCACTACTTCAACTTGTACTTTACTCATGCTAGAATCATTTTTTGCTCATAATTTACTAACGCTTTGGCCAAAATTTACTAATATTTCAGTCATAATTTTCTTATACTTCACTCACAACCTACTAATACTTTACTCATATTTAAGTCATAATTTAGTCGTGATTCATTAATGCGTCACTAATTCTTAGCTCATGTTACGCTCACACTTCACTCATATTTTCCTCATGTCCAGCGCATTCTTTTTCCGTGTTTCGCTTGTGCTTGCTCTTTCCACCATACTTTTCTCTTTCTTCGCTTGCGTGTGCATTTCTTTTACTTTACTTGCACTCACACTTATATAGACCTTCAATAAAAAGTTTGCGTCGTGGGATCTGTGGAAATAAAATGAGAATCACGTGGCGCGAGGCATCATACCCCCCCCCATCCGCGATGTTTAAGGAGGAGGTGTGGGCCAAATACTGATCTCCGCTATGAGATTGAACGGCGCTGAGCGTTGTTAATGCTGTAAACGTTAGGGGCCATTCCAGGGCGTTTTTATGACTTTATAGCCTTTGTGAGGGGAGAGGTCGCCAGATGCTGCGGATAACCATACGGGTGATGCCACGAATCGCAATTACCCCCCCTCCCCGGGTTCGGAGGGCACGCAACGCATTTCTTTTTTTTATTATTATTAATCGTTCTTCATTATTTCTGAAGCAAAAGGGTTCGATTTATTTTCTTTCCCTGCATGGGTGACCACCAAACCTCATAGTTGTTGTTCGCATAACTTGGTTATGGGATGGCGTTGGGTACAAAACCCTGAAAATGAATGATCAATAACTTATAACGACGGAATAAATCGCTCGTATTCGTCATACTTACATTGCTGATATTCCCGGTGAAGAATATTTTTTCCGTGCAACAAATAATGCATCACAGCGTATGTAGGTATTAGAAAAAAATTGAATGTGGCAAAAGTGTCAGAAACCACATTAAAATTATTATTGCGAAGTTGTTTATATTTATTTAAATCAGTAACAAAAATTTTGGAATTTTTTTAGATTCATTGAGTTCCAAAAATTTGTAAAAAAAATATAACGTAAAAAGACCGAAATGATACCTGTATGTTAACCAAGGATTGACTACCGATACCTACGAATTTATTTGATAATTAATAACCAACTATTTAACTAACCTACTTTAAACAACTAAATTTTAACCAGCTTAAAGCTGCCATACTAGACAGTCGCGAGATAATATCTAGGCTACATGCTAAAAACTAATTGATATATAATGAAGTTAAATGTGAAGAAAATTACATGGAAAATATAGCAAACGAAAGACTTGAGATAAATATCGTAGGAAAATTTTCCATTTTAAAGTTGAAAAATGAAGCTTTTCAGTGCTATCGAGGATCACTTCATCCTCGGGTAATTTTTCATCTTTCGTTTGAAGCCTTTCACCATCCTACCACGTTAGGGGTTTCGGAATGGGAAAAGGCCCCGTCATTTCAGACTGAAACAATTTTCGAACGGAATGACTCAAAAGTAGACCATAGGCTGGAAAATGAACGATATTCACCCGAAAGAGGATCTCATAACGACCGAAAATGAAAATTAAATCCCTTCAGAGTTTCAGTTGACTTATAATCACCAATTTCCAGGGAAAGACGGTGAATTAGTCCCAATTCAGCGTGGAATAAAGCCAACGAGAAAATCAATTAGGTCCGCAATGGTGTTTTTTTTTCGTACTTCTGTAAACTTAGTTGTCCGCCATATTTAGGATAACATGAGAAGGATGGGAATTTGGACGCAGAAAGTAATGACGAAGCATCAAACAGGCTTCGCCATCTGCGAATCTTGACTCCTTTTGACGCTTAAATAGAGCACTGCCGAACGAATAAATTCGCCTCCAATGTGCCAATCCCTGGGTCATTAAAGGCCTAAATGTAATAAATTTATCAGCTTAGTTATTTAAAGTTACAGGTAAAAATTTTGGGTCATAAATCATGCATGAGCAAGTAAGCCTGAAAAATACGAGTGCGAATTTTTTCGCTGTGGTGGTGAAAAACCCATCGGAGTCATAAATCATCAGCCGAAATTCTCAGGCATTCGTTCTATGACGAAAGAAAGCATATCTGGCCTCAATCAAATCCAATGAAATAAAAAAATCTCAAATCGAAAAAACGAAATTCAGCGCTAACACTTCCTAGTTACTATATTTGAGAAATAGAGTACTTACGCTCCATAGGGTAAAACTATGTTTTACTGCGAATGGTAATAATGGCAAAGGGTAATCTACCATTTAAGATGAACTACTAATTTGAACTACCGAGCCCCTCCTTAAACTATATCCTTCTTTAAATCTGTATGCTCCCTGCCATCTATACAATTCTTTCCGAAGTACCTATCGTGATGGGTCGTGGATTATGCCTGCTTGTTGACAGCCTGGATCACAGGATCAGCCGATCGCATGGAAGGAGACCACCCTGATATCTCTAGATGAATATTATCCTTTTCAGGTGAACCTGCGACCTTTAAAACATATTATGATCCATTTCGGAAAATGTTAATTCTATATATTACTCTGGCGGTACATCAAATTAAAATTTATGAAAACCGGGAGCGGTCTGGATTTTTTACGCAAAAGAGCCGCTCGCGTCGGCTTCACGAGCCAATGGGACTTGTCGCTGTTTTTTTTTTATTTACGACATGCGGTTGCCTATCAGATCAATTGCGTCACCCTGATGTCTTATTCGTTCTGGTTAGAAGTGACATCGAGATATATAGCGTAGAAGAAAACTCGCGAATCTGTGTGAATTCCTTGTATGAAATGAGTGTCTTCGTTTAATAATTATTATTATTTTGTCTTCATTATACCTGAAAAAGGACCATTTAGTCCTCTCTTACATTTTTATAATATTTGGCATTCATAACTCTTTTAAAAACGACAATGCCCGACGCAGGACTCGAACCCCCGAACATTGGGATGGATGGCTGACACGCTATCCACCAGTCTAATCACGCCATGGCGTCTGGGCCACTGTGTTTACTTCCAGGAGTGAGTAACAATTTTTTTGTAAACGAACTCCTAACAAATGCATGCCCCCTGCACAACAGGTAATGGTACTATCACACTATCTGATGTACAGCCGAAAATATCGAAAGTTTTGAAACTAAAGTCAGTGGTGCAAAAATTCAGGGGATATATAAAGTTTGGAGAGTTTGGGGACAGTATAAATTTTTGCAAATTCTGTATATATAGTGTTGCAATAATA
>WURS02218561.1:0-20034 GCA_011762765.2 Rhinocypha anisoptera | reverse complement strand
TTCTTATAAGGTCATCTATGTATAGGTTGAACAAAGTTGGTGACATACTGCAGCCCTGCCTAACACCTTGGTTGATGCTAATTTCTTGAGTCAGCCGCTTCCCAGTATCAATCACGATTTTGGTACTTCTATCGGATAGCGGACTTCTACTGTACATAAATATATAATACGCTGATTAGACAGGTGAGGCTACCATCTGAAATAAATGAACCAAGGGGTATATTATTATAAATATAAAGACTCTGTAGTCATAATAACGTTATGTTAACATAAACCCTTTCTCATATTCATTGAGCATCAACTTTATTTTTATTTGTATCTTTCTCACATCGTGTGCCAGTGAACTAAAGCAAATCACAACACTGGAAGAGTGATCCCAAAAGTACATATGTATCCATTTTGGCTGAAGAAGTAAATTATGGTTATATAGTTATCTTGATGGCACTGACATAAATCGTAGAAACACAAAGTAATACAATCAAGTATAGAGTGCAAAAATATTTAAATTGTTGCTTACTGTATCACAGCTCATCAACAGAAATTGATTGTTAAAAATAGAGAATAATAAATAAATTCTAATGCAACTTACTGATGACTTTGTGATTTATGAATAATTAGAAAATCACACTATTTACTTAAACCACCACTGTTTTAAGCATTATAAATATGTCATCATTAAGTATCATGTTGAAAAGTAGGTTGAAATTATCTCTAATACAGGGTAAAAGTATTTGTATTTGAATATATCCAATATGCTATAACGTATTATCAATGAAATGACACTCAACAGAATTCACTTGAATGATACATCTGTAAATATTCTTTTAATCCATTATGGTTAAATTGAATAGAATAACAAATTGATTCCTGATTCAGTTGAATTAATTTCTCTCTTGAAATAACTGTTTCTTGTAATAAAATACCCATCTCAAATCATATTTCTGGACATTTTTTTATTTTATAATGTATTCACTACACCTTAAAAAATTCTGATGGCAAAGCTGGCTCATCAGGATTCAAATTCTTTCCTCGATGCACTGAGGATAGCACTTCTTGTCGGGTCACAGGAATATTTGTATCCCTCTCAACCCAACATTGAAGAGTACTCAGTCTTGTCGACTCATCTACTTCATAACTTAATATGTCATATGTCGGCAGACAGAATATATTAACCACCTGCAAAGAAAAGGATCACATTAAACATTACTATGGGATAGATGGCAAACAAAAAATTCGTTACAAACATATCCAATAATTAATCCTTAACTTCCGTATTTGGAATGCCTATGTAGCATTAACATTTATTTTAAAAAATTAATGGACTTACAGTGATAGGTGTCAATAAAGTTATTTTTAATTTTATATTTTAATTGATGAATAACTAAAAACTGTATTTCTCACATAAAATTTATTTGCAGTTGGCATATTTTATTGCTAAGGGGACATCATTAGATGCCTTAGAATCACCTCAGTGATGAAAATATAGTTGGCCATGAATAAATTTTTTGTGAAAATTACCAAGTTATTAGTGACTGATTAATCATGGATTTTCATTAAGACCTGAAATAAATATTAAGGCAGATTTCAATAACATTTTAATGATAAAATCACTCAAAGCAACCGGAAAACACATGAGCAAAGTAAATTAGCCATATTAGAGTTTTTTTAAGCAATAGGTGATAATATTAATATGTGACACTCATTACAGTGTACCCAAGTAAAAGCTGATTTGGCCAAAGTTTAAACCAAGAACCTACAAATCAACACCCTAATTGAATATGTTACAGAAATAACATTGAAAAACCAAATTTTTTAAAAACAAATCTGTGAAATACAATTAGATTTTTATGTAGATGTATCTCAGTACATCTCAAAAAGGTTTTTACTAACTGATCCTATAGGAAATAGTTTCCGCCATGACTTCGCGGAACTGCTTCATGATTAAATGAGACAAAAACTTTGAAATTCCACAAAATGTGGAATGTATGTGTATTTTTCCATTTTATGTGGAATTTCAAAGTTTGTGTCTCATTTAACTGATCCTATGTAAACAGATCACAAACAGCAAAAGAGACTGGCTTGTGTTTTAGCACGCAGGGCAGCTTTCTGGTGTTCTTCTACATACAGAGTAATTTGCAGGGGGTTCTTTAAATGGATAAGATATAGAGCATATAACTTTTGCATAAGAGTGAATAATACGGCATTAATGTTCTCTGGTTGACTCGAATTAAGAATTAGCAAGAAGATATAGTAGAGATCACTGTGGAGGCCATCACTTGGTGGAATTCCATGATAGAGTGATGGTTTTTAAAAATAACTCCATATTATATTTCCACAAAAGATCTTTTGTGGAAATATAATCGTTATTTTAAAAAACCATCACTCTATATAGTAGAGAGTTGGAGTATAAATAACGAAAGAGGTAAATGGGAGGACAAGAAAGGAAATAATCAATGTTAAAATCTGAAGAGGAATGATTCCCCAGTTCAGCATACATATATAGGGAAAAACTTGGAATTGGCAACAATTAAGTCTAACTTTTACCACTGCCTCTCAATTGAAATGCTTTTGATTTTGCTTATTTTAATCCAAAAAGAAGCCTATTTTCAAATGCAAAAATTATGAAAACTCAAGATGAAATGACCAGCAGAAGATGTGAATACATTAGTCTGTTAAAGACAAATGGGGTACAAATTAAATTCAGATTGATATATTTCAGTTCTTCAGGCATTCTGTCAGAAAACAAGACAATCTTAATAATATGTTGGCTGATTTATGTGATTTCAATATTACATATTTCATAATGAAGGAAATGGAGGAAAACATTTTTGAGGAATGAGAGAGCAGAACATATGAAGAGACAAAAAACCATAAGTGAAAATTAAATCATTATATACAAAGAAACATAAAAAAAGAAAGAGGGAAAAAATTAAGTATTCAAACATATTTACTTTCTTGGAGAGGATTTCATTGAGCATAGAAAAAACAACCACTCTGCTCTCTTGGCCTTCATTAAATGCCCTTCCTCTTCGCTTGCTGTCCCACTCCAAACAAAATGGCAACCATTGTTCCATGTAGTACTTGAGGCACCTGATGACCAGATACATTACTCAGTGCATAATTGATTGCACAAAGAAAAGAATACTTAAAGCCAAGAATACAAAAATAATTGAAAATATGTATGTTTGTTCCTTAACAGTCACTGCTGCATCAACAATCCTTTCCATAACATAAAAACTTTTAATTTTCAAGGTTTTTGGCAACAACAACTTTAAAACCATGATATAAAACAATCCGGTTGAAAATTTCATTTGATACTGATATTTTATTTAAAATGATGAATTAACCGGGTAAAACACATATGCAACATATCTGCTGAACAATACATAAAACATATTACAGAAATCAAAATTGGTAGTGATTTTAAGCACTGACTTTAATATAAAAAATAATTGTAATATGAGCATTATATTGATAATGAGCAATATATATTTAGCAAAGTTGTTTGAATTAATTTTTACTGTTAACCC
Source organism: Rhinocypha anisoptera (assembly GCA_011762765.2). NCBI lineage: Eukaryota > Metazoa > Arthropoda > Insecta > Odonata > Chlorocyphidae > Rhinocypha > Rhinocypha anisoptera. The sequence continues at coordinate 16,504 of WURS02218561.1, read as the reverse complement.
CTCAGGCACATCCGACGTAGATACTACGTCAAGTGGAATCCATTTCGAGGGACGTCTGACATAGTCACTACGTCCTATGGTTTCACTTGCATAACATTATATTCATGATATTAATTATTTTAAAAGGTTTAATTTTAATTTATAATAATTTAAATTAAATTTAAATTTTATAAAGGGTACAATAACTCATTTAAAATAAATTGTCTTCCGTCCTCGAAGATTTAAATGAAATTTAAAAGGCCATGCCTGAGGGTTCAAATTGTCCTGCAATCAGTGATAGGGAAAATGTATGGAAATATTTAAAAGACCCTAAAGGTTTACGACCATACATTAGGGAGATACAGAGCAAGCGGCAAACTTTAAGTTCCCTGAGACATTCTGATGAGATTATTCACAATAAGAGTGAAGGAAAAGGTAAAGCTCTCAACAGGTTCTTCCTGTGTTTTACAAGAGAGAATCAACAGTCAGGAATTACTTATTGCTGATAAATCTGCCATAATGCCTAATTTAGATCCTGATGAATAATTTAGATTCTAATGAATAATAATGCTGTCTTTATTGTTCAGACGAAATTAGGATCGTAAGTTTCTCTCTTACATTTAACCTTTTACATTCACATTTAAAAACACCCATGAGTGTGGAGATACCAAACTGCTCAGGAATATCCAAGCAAACAAAGATTTAAGGTCAAAGTAATTACCATCAAGGGTAATGAAGGAACTAGTTGCCAACATTGCATCATATCTTGAAATAATTTTTAGCACATCCCCCAAGAAAAATAAGAGTTCCAAGGGACTGGAAAATTGAGAAAAATTGCATTTATTTTCACGAGTGGCCATCTTGGAGGGTCTAAATAATTATCGACCCATTTCCCTCACATCACCTTCATATACATATTATTGGAACATATAGTATCAAGTTCATTGCTCAGTCAATGTTTACAAGAGAGAATGGGATTAAAATAATCATCTGAATAAAAGTACCACTGGGTTGCAGTCACTATAACTTTCATGATGCATACATGGTTATTACTTACTTTAGTTTTAGAAAAATATTTATTTATTCAATTAAACAAGGCGCATTTCTCTCTCCCAATGCACATCTTCCATATTTACAGCAAACTTTGTTTATCCATACAGTATCTTGGGAAGAAATTTTTTTAGCATAGATTTTCTGAGCTTTTAAGATGTCTTGTTGCAAATGTCCCGAAATCCATATCACATTGTGGTTAAAACTCTTCAAATAAAAAAATCACTGCATGGTAATCATGTGATAAATCCAACATTTTATGCAATGATATTATTCCCAAAAGATTAAAAAGATGCCATGGTAAGTGACCTCGGCGTGATTCATGAAGAAATTTATCCCATCTTTCAAATTTATTACGCCCTTCAGTATTGTAGCAAATTACAGTTTAATCAGAATATATTTTATTGCAAAAAACTGGCACCACACCAGCTAAATTATGCAATTATCAATGTAGTTAAAGAAGAGTGGTACATAGGATTTTTTAAATATGGTGTTTCAATGGCTATGGTCATTTGGCACCTCTCCAAATGATAGAAAAACCATATTGGGTAAACACAATACCCATGCCCTAGGTAGGACAACCTGTGACCTTTGGGTTAGCCAGTAAGCTCTAGGTTAACCCAGCCAGTGTAGTTAGAGAAGAGTATCTAATATTAAGATGTCAATGACAATAAAAAGCCATGGATTACATTAAACTTTGACGGCAAAATTCACACAGGTGAAAACTTGTTCACAGATATCCAGCTGAAAGTTTTGCATTCATTCAATAACACACTTTTCCATTTATTGATGATGGAAAATAGTAAAATAAAATAAGAGAAGTACATCAAGTTTCCTATCTTGCTCTCCCTTGAAGAAAAGCATTGTACGTGTCTAAATAAAATTAAATATTTCTACACATGGATAAAATGCAACTCACTGAGATATGTGGTTCTGTGGAAACAACTCTTGACTAAACACTATACTCCCATCATAGTCCTGATAAGCACAAATATCCTTAGAAGATTTCTTTTCAACACGGGTCATCCTATCAAGAAAATATGAGATTTATTAGTGCAAAATTTCCAACATAGTATATTTACAGCTGAAAGCTACAAAAAAGGACTGATAATTATAAATATAATTATTACAACACAATTATAAACATGCAATTTTTCAAAACACAAGTGATATTTACCATGTAACTGGAGGCATACTAGGTAGAAAAGGTCTTATACCAGTGATGACTTCATGAGAGACCAAACCAAGGCTCCAATAGTCAACAGAGTGATTATATCTGCAACAAAAAATGAGGTTTATGAACATTGAGAAATTTCAAAAGAATTATATCATTGATGGAAAAAAAGATGAAGGCTTTATAATCAATTTTGGTAAATGCACTTTTGCAATGCAAATTCTAGATTATGAAGAGAGAAGGTAGAGAATCAATTATGAAAACAAAATTCAAATAACATCATGCTTCACCTGTTAGTGAAAATTCTAAACAAGTTTTATGTTTCTGAGGTCAGATGTCTGCAGTGAAGTTAGACTCAACAGATACTCATAAAATTGTTAATGGGGGTGACTAAGAGTTGTAGTCATATATACCTACTGGAAGTTTGAGGCAATAATTAGTTTAGGAACTGGTAGAACTCCATAATGGCTATTATGATAGTTCAATTAATCATTGATACTGCAGAAAAATAAAGTCTTGCCATCTCCTCCATTTAAAGCCAAAGAACCACCGCTAACATCTAAATTGGTGCAGAATTCTCATCCTGAGTAATATTTTGTTCACTGCTGGCAAACTATTATCCAAGAATAATTTAAGAGTAGCTTTTTATAATAGCATTTAAAAAAAATAAATTCAAAAGTAAAAGCATTTTGATTTGCCTATTCTTATTTCTTGAATTCAACATGAAAAATCTACCATAACTAGTAGATTATGAATTACTAAATACGTTTATCGTACCTCTATTACACCAAGAGTGGTATAATTAAACAAAAAGACTAAGGATTTGCCTGTGCTGAATTTAGTCACAAGATGACCATATATATACTGCATCATAGAAAGGTACTAGAAAGGAAGTATTTTGTTGGATTATGGCATGCAATAGTGGCCAACCTAAGCTAATGCTCATCAAAAACCTACCTTAACCGGTAGATTACCCTTCATCATCATCATAGCATGAATTAGCAACTGTTACATGAACGATTGCCAATAAAACAGTCCCTAAGCTAATTAAAAAAACCAAACATGCCCTAAAACAGTATTACCAATCATCATTATCCAAAATAAAATAAAAAATGTTTATGGTTTGCTTTTTTTTAAATATGAAGTTCTGAAGCCACCAATACCCTTGGAGCATTAAATCACAGTGTGAGTTCTAGTATTATCTATAATTCAAATAATGGGATAAGGACACCAACTTTTGACTCATGAAGAGTTCTGGAGCCAGGTACTGAAGAGTTCCCACAAAGGATGCACACACACTATTCTGATCCAATTCCTTGGCATAGCCCAAGTCGATAAGCTTATAAACAATCTGAAATAAAATGTAAATAGTTATATACTTATGCATAAAAATGACTAATAATATTTGTTATTGCTTGTAAATGAATATCATCAACATATGTATCATTATTATACTTAACTCTTAACATGTTTATTTAACAAATTTAACACTTGTAATTTGAGGTTTCTATCTTATTGTGACACATATGGACATCACTAAATGGCAAGACAAGCTCAATACTCTTGTGAAAACCAGCAGAAGAATTTGGCAGGTAAATAGAATATAATGTAACCCAGAAAGTAAGCTTATCTTTGGTGAAAATCTATTGTGAATCTATTGAGTTTTGGGAATGACTTGAAGGTTATAATCCATAAATTATTCCTAGGGGTAAATTTTTTAATGCAGTAAATGACAGAGGTGTAACTAAAGAGATGCCAAAAGAATTGGACCTCAGGCAAGGCAAGTGTGAATCTGATAACCAGCTCCTTTGAAAAATGATTCTTTGCCCTAAGAAGTTGTCAATCAGTCTTTGGTCAAACAAGTTATGGATGAGCAAGCTATCATCACCCTCAGTATTCAGCAACTACTATTTATTTTTGTTTACAAAGGGCATATACCACTTTAAGAGGTTTCTCTCTAACTCAATTTTGGCCATTCATAATGCTGTTACTAATACAATAAAAACACCCATAGAGGACAACTTCTACCAAAGTATTCAGTCGTTTTGTCCATATAAAACAGTGTGAACAATTAGAGGGGAAGCATTAAAGGCTGAAGAAGAATAAACACTAAAGAAGTAATTTCTTTTACAGAAACACTTGATCATGGCAGCAGCTATGTAATTAGTAAAAGAATTGAATAATAAAAGAATTTTCTGAATATTGAAACTGGTTTTCCTAACAAAGGTCACTCAATACTAATGAATACAGTGTTTAATCTTACCTTATCATTATATTCTTGAAGTACAATGTTCTCTGGCTTCAAGTCACGGTGAGTTATATTACAAGAATGCAGATATTCTACAGCACTAGCAACATCTTGGACTAAGGATCTGACCTCATTCTCTCTCAATCCACAACAATTCTCAGCTTTGTTAAGAACCTTGAAAAATAAAGAATATAGTGACATATTTCTAATGAAATACACTCGTCTACTTTGGCGATAGATTTCACACTTCCATAAAACAACCCAAAGTAAGTTGCAGTCAGTAAAGGAAAATAAGATTTAAAATAAATTTTGGAAAATACATGAGAAGTCATTCGCTTTGATGCTACCTTGAACCTTGCAATTTCAACTAAACTCATGAATCAACAAAAAAAAGCATTAAATTTAAAAAAAATAATATGCTTTCTATTTAAAATTCACAGTGTATTCTGAAAATAAGAATGATTTCATAAGGGTAATTTCAAATAAATGAAGACAGTTTGAAATTTCCACAAAAAAACAATACTTCTTCTTTATTCATGACCACTTTCGGTGTGTACTAAACCATTATCAAGGGAGCTCAAGCTCATAACATACAAACATATATATGAGAAAGGTTGTGCGTAAGGGAGGGAAAAAGGCTATTGTAATGGGTCACGTGGTGCTGGGAGGGGCGTGGGGGTAGCCCTTTCCCAAGTCGACATTAAGGGCAACCAAGGAAGGGGCGGAAAGCTGGGGGTGGATGTTGGGCGGAACGGATGAAAACCGGTGGGTTAAAAATATGACCCTCTGTTTAGCCGTTTTGAGCTGTTGTCTTCCGCCTCTGTATTGTGAGGGTGTTATGGTGTCTTCTGATGTCAAACCTTAAAATTGACTTATGGGTGTGAGCTACTCCATGCCCCTCCCAGCACCACGTGACCCATGACAATAACCTTTCCCCCTCCCTTACGCACAACCCTTCTCCTATATATGTTTGTATGTTATGAGCTTGAGCTCACTTGATAATGGTGTAGTACACACCAAAACTGGTCGTGAATAAAGAAGAAGTTTTGTTTTTTGTGGACATTGCTCGATTACAGATTGTTTCCACCACATCGCACCAGACTCTATAGCATTTAAGGTAATTTCACCTTAAGATGACTATTTTCAGAGATTCAAAAGATTAGAATTGATGACATGTCAAAAACAGTGAGATTTCCATGATAAAAGAATGATCGTAATGCAACTTTGGAAAAAATTATAAAACATTTATACTTATTGAACCCATGCCAATATGCATGCTAATTTTTAGCAGGTTTAAGCTCAGAAAATAAGGACAGGATGAGGAAGAGGAGCCAAAAAGTTATATCTTATGTTCTCCATCAAAAATATCACAAAAACAATAGTGAATAAAGTGACTGCCAATCAGAAATTAAAGGTTCCAATATAAATATCACTAAAAGTGTCATTCCATTGCCAAAAATATTACAATAAATAAAAAAATTATCCCATTAGGTATCTAGCTAAGGATACTTAAGATAAAGGGTGCCGGTAGGGTTAGTCTGGGAAAGTGAGCTTGCCAGCTAACCCAAAGGACACAGGTTCAAGTCCAACCTAAGGCATGACTGTGTTTATCTAATAGGGTTTTTTCTACGAATTGAAGAGGTGCTAAATGACCATAGCTGTCAACGCACTCTATAAACAAAAATACTAATACTGAAGGGCGGTTCCATTCACTATGTAGGTGCTCTTTTATGTGTTTACAATCAAACTACAAAAAATAAATTCAATAATTACCTATAAAACTATATCACAGCTTGAAATTTTTTTCTCTCTCCTGCAAATTTAGCAAATAACAGGGAGAATAAGAAATGATTTCCCACACATCATCTACACTGCAACATTCATAGAAAAATCTTTTTTATACATATTCAGCTCCAATTGCTTCTCCATAGCTTTTTCATTTTCTTGAATTTAAACATGGGTGTTGTTGGCATTTGCTCCTGGTTAGCTTCTGCAGTCCTTTGCTTGATTTCTGAAACAATCCTTTACTATTATGTCAATTTGGCATCTTATGCCTACAGGCATCTTCCATGGGTACATGGACGATTTTTAAGTGTTTATTACATTTTTCACACACACATTTAAAAAGTGATACTTTCCTACTGCTTTTCCCTCTTGACAATAATGATTTCTTCAGTTTCCATGGACAATTGAAATCTCTTCCCATCTAATTTATGTCATCACCTTAGAAATGCCATTAGAATACTAAAGGTCTCTTTTGAATCATTATGACCTATGACTGATGTATCTGTGTTACCATCAATACATTATGTACATTGCCAATGGATGGGCCCCTGCATCTTACAAATATGAGTGCTTATTGACTATGACAGCTTATTTGTCAAGCATAGTTGTATATTTGATAACTAATATGAATGAAGGGTAATCTACCAGTCAAGATAGGTTTTTGACGAGTCTTAGATTAGATTGGCTGCATAACATCTACTATAACTACTACACTAAAACTTGAACCACCATTTCAATGGGCACACTCAATGGCCTTGACCAGAGTCATACAAGTATACATACATAGCTAAGTAAATGCCCGGATTACTATACCATATTTGTCAATTCCTAGAGAGCAATGCAACGAAATCAAAATGGACATTAACATAAACAATTAAACAAGCCCCAATAAACTTAAAAGTGATGCCATGTTTTCTGATTTGCACATTAAACATAAAGCTCTACCTGCAACTGAAATGACAAATTGAAATAAATTATTTGTGGCAGGACAAGTGATTCGAGCTAAGAGTTTACTCAGCTTTAATAACTTTAAAAAGTACATACTTGTCTTAAATCACCCCTCGAGCAAAATTCCATACACAGTAGTGGCAGACGGGCGGCTCCCTTGCGAAGAGTTTCTTCAAAAACTTTGTCTGGCACAGGCATTGCTTTCACGACATTTTTATGGTCCAGTCGAAGCATAATTTCAACTTCTTTCTCCCATCTTTCTTGTTGCTTGGGGTTCATCAAAGGATATAAGTCAGATCGACATTTCTTCACAGCTGGTGATAAAGAAAGTTCTACATTATACCATTGTTAGACATAAATTATGCATTTACATTAAGTTGGGCTCATCTATTCAACTGGGGGGTGGGGCAAAAAGTTTTTGTATTTTTAAAAATAATGTTGAATGCTCATCTTTCACAGCGGTAAAGCATTTTTATATTTCGGCACAATTAGGAAAGTATTTCCAAAAATTTTGGTTGAGATCAGACCAAAAATATAACGAAAGAATTTTTAAAGATCTCCGCATATTTAGTTCTCGATGATGACGCAAATGAGACAAAACAATCGAGAGAAAAAAACTTAATCGGATTAATAAAATATTCCCACAAATGTCAACAAGATAAACTTTATGCTAGATGAAACATCAACTACATCCACGATTTTATAAAAAACTTACCAATTGTTTGACTAGTATTTTTGTGCTTCCAAAGAGTAACAACCCCAAACCCACCGCTCCCAAGTACTCTCATTCTAACCCAACTCTCTATCACTGTTGGTTCGTCTGCTGCCATTTTAGGAGGCGATAATATTTTCTTCTTTGTTACTGAAAAAGAAAAGATTACAGAAGCATATTAATTTAACAATATGCATAATAGTGCGCGCAGCATACTGCACAGGTAATTCGTGAATAAATAAGTCAAATTTACATAGTCTCACCTTGTTTCATAAAAATTTTAAATGAACATAATTTCGTTGGAAGAGGGCATGAAATTCAAGAAGAATACACAAAAATAATCACCTGTATAAACGCCTTCAAGTATTCGAAGACGAACCGCAGAACAACCTCATCCCATAGGAAATATGTACTTCTTTGACACTTCCACAATTTGACACCTCTGGTGTCACCACTTGTCAAATCGTTATTCAACTATCGCCGAGAATGGATCCATTTTCAAATATAAATAATTTCTAGGAAGGAATTATTATACTATATTATTGTTATACATGAAAATATATATAAACTTTAACATTTTTTTAAGTACAATTAAACCCTACTGATTTTTTTCCAATTTTAAATACATTTTCTGAAAAATAAATAATAATGGTAAGCAATAAATGAAAAGCATTTCAGGTAAATATTAATTTTATTTGATCCAAGAATCACACATCTGAAACAGGACATGACAAAACAAATAGTTAAATTGTTCCTAGTTATACACACTTTTCGTCAATAAGCTCATCAATACTGTAAAATAACTTATCTGATAGTTCACAGTATTCAACCTGAAGGTAGGTGTGTTAAGTGAGGGTAGAGCTCTCGCCTAGTACTAAGCTCACGGAGTGTGGAAATTCACACATCAGGGTAGATTGGCCAGTTCCTTTCCCTGTGCCACCTGTGGTTTCCCACGAAGATGTGGTACCCGAAAAATCACTCAGATTGGGTTTAGCTGGAGGTGTCCGGAGGGTCGTCACCCGGGCTCGAACCCGGGTCCCCCGGTCAGTAGCCAAGCACTCTACCCACTGGGCTACCACGACCTCATTTAACATTCGTGATAGTGAAATTCAATCAATATTTCAATACCACGATTGGTTGACCGTAGCCCTCCATCCTTCTCTATCCGATGTTAATTCTCTTGCACCCCTTGGTAGTTCTTCTTTGTAACGTCTCTTATAATTGGTCATATTGTATGTTTTTCCCTCGGTCTTCCATGCGAGGTCTCTCCTTCAAGTTTAATTTCTAAATAATGTTCCATTCTTTGGCAAACTCATTATAGTGGACGACTAAATAGTCACAATCAAATTTCCAGGTTAAAACGTTCTAATCCATGACGTGTCCCTTACAACTTAATTTCTCTGACCTAGATACATTAGACCAAAACTCTCTATTTTTCGCGTTTCAAGGGAATTCATATAAATATAGATCTAATATTTGAATTCCATTTCTATGCTTCTTAAAATGGTGTTCGTGTCTTACGTCCTTTTGAAGAATTAAGTGAACGGGCTCTTTTTTTTTTGGCACGATTGTAGTGATCGGACATAGGTACGTTTCGTGATCATTTACCCTATTTGGTTTCAATTTTTCTTATGTTTTGTTAGGGATTCCGCCAATAGGGGGTACATTTCTGTTCCTTTTGATTGTGCCGAATAATAACTTCTTCCATAACATATTTGGCATTATGACTTAGCTGTATGATATATGACGAAATATCTGGGATAGGATTGTTACCATATAGATGTGGGAATATCAGAGAAACGATTCTCGTCATTTTATGTCATTCGTTAAAGGATTACCTTTCCATGTTAGCGCAAACTCTTCTTCTCTGGACGTCAAACTTTCAAGTGGTTTGCATCCATAGTTTCTTTCTGTGGTTTGCCATTCTTTTTATTCCTTTGAAATTTGTTTCGCCACTTTTTCTATGGGATATTAGAAATATTACAACCTGGGTAGTCCTCTTTTTCTTTTGCCTTCCATTTCTCCTTCCATTAAGTTGATGATAAACTTGTTGTTTCTAAAAATATGCCCAATCTAGATTCCTCTTGTTTGTTCCATCGTGTCTAATATCCCTATAAAACCTTTGGCTTTTTCTAACATATTTGTTTCTTATCTTATCATTCCATTATCTTATTATTGCTCTTCCCCAGTACCAATTTTCAAGGTTTCAATTCTCTTTTTTCTCTCTATTTAATAGTCCACGTTTCTGATCCATTTAGGACTATATATTCCATGCTAAACTATTATAAATGTATTTCTTCTTTTAAACCTCCCGTTACATTTACTGTGCCCTTTGGTACTCTCCTAAATAAACGCGATCACTCCGTATCTTTCTATCACAGTGTCCCTCCGGAAAGATCTGGAGTGCAAATGACTAAGTTAGGCCATTTTTTGCGGGAGGATAATTCATCTTTAACAATGAGAAATCGTTCCTTTTAGCCAAGCCGGTAAAATATCCACTCGCAAGACCTTCAACCCAGAGGCCGGTTTGATAAGTGAGGACAGAGTCCACCTAGCACTGAAGCACAGAGGCGTGCGAAAATTCACTCATCTAGGTAACGGAGGGGCAGTTTTTCTCCCTCTTCCGGCTGCGTTCTCCCAGAAAAATATATGATTTTCCATGAAAATCATTAAGCCTGGTTCTGGAGATCTTGCAGGGCCTTGAACATGGGTCCTCCGATCAATAGGCAAACACTCTACCAACTGGGCCGCTACGACCTAATCCACTCAATGACACCCAATCATAAGTAATTACTTTCAAGGCATCAATAGTGTGAGTTAATTCATCCCGATTTTGCAGTATTTTTTTCTTTAAATCAATTAAAAGTTTTAACTCGTCACCAAAACTACGTTAGAAAAATGTTTTTTTTTCACGTAAAATGAACTGTTTGGGACTTACGTAATAATCGACGACATGGGTTGCGTGTCCTGCAATCACTGCGTGTCCTCCGTATCCGTAGTGCTGCGGAAGTGCGTGGGCAGCAGCCAGGGTGATAACGAAGATCGCGATCGGGGAAATCATCTGAAAGAATGCGGCGAAAATAAGCGATTCCCACTTGTGCAATTCTTTATCTACAGTGAACACAAGTCACTGAATCGTGAGCAAATGATGTGAGATTCTAAACGAATGTTGTGGTTGATTTTCAAGGGAACAACGATTTGGATAACCGTTATGACCGTTATATATCATTGGTTTAATAATTATTCCAATGAAACACCTCAATTAAACACGAACTATTATTGTTCCTTGTCTCGAAGCAAGCAAATTGTTCCGAATGATATGAAAGGAATTGATAAGCTGATAATATTGCGTTGGAGGTGAATGCAAAACACATGCTTTTAAAATTCCTTCAGGTTCTCTGTATATTGAATCTATTAATGTTTAAAGTTAAAATATTTATAAAGTACAGCATATAACCAATACCAGGAGGTTCGACGTAAGACAAAATATTTCCTATATTTGTTTACAATGTCGCCGCCCTCGTTAACCGAGTGTATAGAGCACTCGCTGGTTAGTCCAAAGACCGTGGCTTCGAATCCAGCCAAGGGCATGGATTTTGTGTTTATTTCAAACTAATTTTAGTGAATGGTTGGTGGTAAAAAGGAAATGCGCCGGTAGAAATATCGGCTAATGACATTTAACAAAGTTACCCCGGTCCAAAAATGGGAAAAACCTAGGGCAAAAAAAAAAACTCGTTTAAAATGTTGTCCGTCAAAGACTCGCCTATATTTCAGTTCGTACAATATATTTTTTTATTATTCATTCATTTATTATTCAACCGATCAATTCTTTCCTGCCATTTAAAATGCTTAAAATCGAGCCATTTAAATAATAAGTTTGAAAATGTAAACAACCTCAATTTCATGCGATACCAGAGAAGTATTCCTGAATATTATGAAATTTTATGAGTTTTGGCAGCTTAAATCAGTCCTATGTTCCTAAAATTAACACTGCTTTATTTGTATGTGCCAACAAACCTTAAGTAGTTGAGGTAAGGAGTTTTCCTGTGAAGGGTCAATGCGTCTTTGGTGTAGCTTGAGCGACTGATGCCCATAGTGGGTTTTCTGCCTCTATATATACTTGAATATAAACTTTCTGAAAAGTCGCAATACGGTTGTTACTGCTAACTTCCCCATAAATTTCTAGCGGGACGGGTCGAGACAAGTGTAACGCCGTAGGTGAGCGGGGCTATCCGAAGGGGATGGAAAAGGAATTTACATAGCGAATAGGCGATTTCTCAGTAGGCAGTAAATCCGTAGTAGTACAGATAAAATACGTAGCTAGGTTTTCTCAAACCATCCAGTGTTGGATAAAAAACTCTGTTTTTTTAATAAGGTTAGACATTATTGACACTCTCTTTCATGTTATCATAGAAATAAATTTCAACATGCAAGAACTAGATAGTCCACATAACAATGCTCTCTCAAAAAATTTTAAGGATCGTTTTACATCGCAGATTGGATAATAATTTGGAATTTAAAAAAGAATTATTTATGCAGAATATTCCTTCCACATGCGAACCAATTCTACTCTCCAGCGGGGTATCACGATCCGGTACAAAAACTACTTTAGTTCTACATTCATAGGGACATCGGATGGGCGAATTGAAAGTAAATCGTCCTTTAACAGCTAAAGATTAAGAATATTCTCTCTTTTTTATCTCGCTTGCCAATGAAGGGAAAGTTACATGATGTTTTTGCTGAAAAATATCGTACTGTAAATGTTTTATTCACGAAGGGCCTTGTCCTCTAAATACACCCATATGATAACGCCGATGCCCTCAAAACCAATTAGATGTATTTATCAAAAGGGTATAGATCACTAAATATTTACGCCCTTATACGAGTACCAACATGCCAGATTTTCGATTGATACGTATGATACAAGGAATTCGTGCATGCCACAGCTTTGTAAATACAGGTTTGAAAGAAAGAATTTCACGTACAAAGTCGTGAATGCCTAGCTATGTTTTTAGTTTTGATTTTTTCCATCGCTGAAGATGGAGAACAAAAGATTCCTTGTATAACCCTAATTTATTGTGGTCAATAATGGGATATACGATGTATATATATATAATATTCCAAGGATAGGATATACGACGAGGATAGAAACATAGGAACGGACTATTCCTTTTATTTCATCTTATACCCCAATATTTATTTATTTATTTGATAAATATCCCACATACAGCAATTATGCCAATTTACAGTGGTACATATAACAATACAATATAGATAACATATATATAAACAACAACAATAACAAGGTAACAAGAAATAACTGAAAGGGAAGGGGAGTAGATGGTGTTAACAGTTATTGGAGAGATGATTTAGAACTAGATTGGCAAAGTTATTGTGGAGAGAGTAAACGGATCAATGCTATACGGAAGTGAATTAAGTAGGGAGGAGAGGCGGAATAGTAAAGCTAGCTAGTCACCGTTAGTTCAAAGAAGCGAGTAAATTTTTAATTTGTGTTTTCAGTTTCAATATTATATATCATATGTTATATATATTTTGAATATTAATATTACATATATATACACAATGAAGAAAGAGAATGAACATACACAAAATGAGGTAAGATAGGTGGAAACCCACCAATTCAAATAAGAAAAAAGTTTTGTCCTCAGCCGGAACACAAACCCGGGCATCCCAATTAATATATATATATATGAGAAAATACGCCAGAGGCTGTAAATATTATTTGGGATAGGAATTGGGAAAAAAAGGATAGGAAAACATATAAGACGAACGCAAGGGAATAGTATATTTCACGGAAAAAATATACCACGACCGGGAATCGAACCCGGGACCTCCCGATTACATGTCGGATGCTCTGCCATCTGAGCTATCGTGTCACTTGAATTTTCCCGTGAAAATACTTAGTATGTATTTGGCAACATATTTGCTCTTTCACACCAGGAGGAGGATAGGTAAGGAACCTCCGAAAGACACCCGCGCACACACACTCACACATAAAATTCCTCTGATCGTGTATAAAACAATGACATCATAAATCACCCCTTGGTGAAATAACATTTGGCAAATCCCTAAGCAATCACCTTGTCCTCAAGAATTGGAAACATTTCAATTTCATACCCGAGTTTAAAAAAAAAGCGACAGAGCAGACTGAATTAACCACCGATGTATCTCCTATATAGCTATTTCCTACGAAATTTTAGATCATCATAAATTGAAACACGAGTTATTCTAGTATTTACTGTTGAATGAGCAACAGAGATTCGGTAAGGGTAGACCCAACTTGCATTTTTCGTTCAGCATATTTTATTCTCGGGGATAACAGAGTACAAGTCGATGACATATATCTGGATAAAAAAATTTCGAAAGAGTCCATGTAGGAAATTACTTCTAACATTAGAAATATACGATAGATAGAAACTATTACAATAGGCTGTATTAATCAATTTTAACAGGCGCCAGCAAACGGTCATTATTGATGACGCGTCATGGAACTCAGTAAGTGTCTCACCGTGTTTCCCGCAAAGAAGGATTTTTGGTCCGCTGTTTTTCCATTTAAACAATACTAACATAGTAATTTCTTAGTTAACCAGGAAGCCTTGTCATTTTTTCGATGATGAATGGATATATAATAATATATTTTCAGTCAGGAAATCTGGGAATCATTGTCGAAAGACCGAAAAGCTATTTTTAAGTAGCACGAGGCATGGCGATTAGAAATAAAATTGAAAGAAGCGTGGTGTGGAACTTTTGGAAGAAGAACAGTCCACTCAAGAAATGTAACATACAAGAAACAACTACACCAAATTTATTCTTGGTTAAATGTTAAGATTTAAATACAACTAGAGAACTGTCGTGGTGGTAGAATGTGCGAGAAATATGCTGGATAAGCAATAAACCGTTAGGATTTATAAGAAGAATACCTGGTAAATACAAAGGGTAAGTAAAAGGGTGCCATTATTTTAAGCTTATAACGCCTTATGGTGATGGGAACCTCATGAAGCAGGTTTAGTTTTGAAATTTGATAACGTACAGGTGCCAGGTTTGTGAAAGGGTTTTACGATGGACTTTACAGCCTAATGATGATACTGGAGGAATTACGTCGGGAGAAATTCGTTAAATTTTATTTAAAATAATGGTTAAATTTAATGTTCAAAGTTTGGCAGGTGACTTCAGCATCGTATTACAAACCTTGCTCTTATACGGTAGAGGTTCCATCACTTGATGAATCTAGGCTTGCTATCACCTGACGTAGGAAGGTTATGAAACCGGTGCCGTGCCTAATAAATATTCATGTGGAAATAGCAGAGTTACTTCTACCACCCCCTGTATGATGGATTTTCACAAAGTTCATCCTAAGACTGTGTCTAATACGGCGGATAAAGAGCGAGAGTAATAAAGGGTGCATGACATACTTCTACTGTAATTAAACCATACGGCCCTAGATTCCATTCCAGAGTATGTGTGTGGAACTTAATCAGGATCACGTTATTAATAATAGTAATAACAAAATGTTTTTATTGAAGGGCGAGATTGAGACTAAATAGTCTATTCTTCCACCTAACTCCTTGTCGCAAATATAATGTTGCATGAAAGTAATGTGAGAGTTTTTACAAAATATACTAAACAAACCAAAAAATACAAAACAGGATATAAATTAAACTGTAATTATTAACAGCGTAGAAAGATATTGACAAATGTTGTGGGGAAAACGTAAGAATAGTTGCATGATATTCTAGAAAATAACTACAGGAAAACACCCAAATAAGAAGGGGGTGTGAAAAACCTGCGAAAACCTACTGATAGAATAGCTACTACTGTGTATCATAATGATTTTGTAAATTATTGTTGAAACATACGTACATGCATATATGCACATACATACACATGAACATACACAAAATATGCATAACTATATTTATGCATAACATATGCATAAAAATAATAGTTAATAATAATAATATCTATGTACAAACATATCCTGCTATATAGCATTCAAATTATAAATATAAAAAAATATATTGCTTTGATCAAGGATTACTTTCAAATCTAATGTTGTATTCATATAAACTGAAAAATTATTTTATAAATACTTTCGTGTAAACTCATAGGTCCAAAGCAATATATGTAAACGCTAAAATTTAAAGTCCTTGACGTCTAACCATATGTGTGTGTGGATTTATAAAATTATTGCTGGCGCTCACTTAATCATAAATCGGTAGAATTTAACTCGTCCAACGACAGCAGAAGTTGCCGTGATTCATCAACGTGCTTTATTCGGAATTTTTAGATCTGGAGCAACGTTGACCGTTTTCCGCAAGCTCTGGAAAAGTACACTGGGCCCTTACGCCACAATATTCGCGGGGATCGATCCCGTTTGCCATATGGCACCAGCCTAATCTCTCGGCAGAGGAGATAATGGCGCCAAATTCCCCGTGGGCCTCCGGCTGCGAGTTTCTTTAATCCTCCGCCCCCAGCCACTCCACTTCCCCCAGATGGGTTATATGTCTCCCTCCTCCCCTCCCCCTCCCCCCCCCTACCTCCCCCCCCTCTCCCGTCCCCCCCCCTCACCGACCCCCAACGCCCAGCG